>OZ010711.1:386342-397819 GCA_963932345.1 Ophion ventricosus | reverse complement strand
TTAAAATCTACGTCAGTCCGGGATTATATCATTGAAAAAAAACGCGCCAAAAAAGACCTCTTCATCCGCGACGTTCTTGGAATGGATCAGCCAGGACGCATTTATCTAAATGAATTTTTATCACCTGCTACATACCAACTGCTACGTAAAGCCAAGGCCAAGGCGTCTGAAGCAAACTTCAAGTACGTGTGGGTACGAATGGGAGTCATTCGAGCACGGAAGGCCGAAAACTGCCCAGTGATCATCATCAACTCAGATGGCGATCTCGCCAAACTAGTCTGACAACCATCGTTGCAGGATGTTTTCAAAAGGAGAGCGAACACTAATATTTCATCTTCTATTTCAAATCAGCTTCACATAGCCCTATTCAACGCAAACTCCTTACGTCCTCATCTTCATCTGGTAAAGGCTATGCTAGCTGAGAAATTCTTCCATATAATTTGTATTTCTGAAACTTGGCTCCACGCGCTGATTCCGGATGAACTACTCATATTGGATAGCTTTCACCTCTTCCGGAATGATCGTGCCGATAAACAAGGGGGGGGGCGTAGCCTGTTATGTACATAACTCTCTTAAGGCACGCGTTCTTGCGACCTCTTCCCCTCAATTCTCTAATGAGCCTGAGTACATTTTATTAGACGTTCAACATCCAGGTGGTGATTCCCTCCTTTGCGCTATAATTTATCGTCGACCGAAAGGGCGTTTATTTAGTAATTTCGTGAGTGATTTCCAAAAATTTTCATTTGCTTACAGCAACATTATCGTAACCGGGGATTTAAATTGCGATTTGTTGGGGTCAAGTTTCGAGGCCTTGTCTCTCCGCGAACTCGTTGCAGCAAATGCACTATACATTGTTAACACTGAATCGACGCATCACACCGCGACTTCCGACTCGTTGTTAGATTTGTTTATAGTAGATTCTTTAGATAAAGTACACTCATTTTCAAAGACTGACGCTCCATTTATAGCAGGGCATGATCGGTTAGAAATAACCTACGCGTTTTCAGTCAAACAAGCTCCAGGACGTACTATTACACGTCGCGATTTTAAACGATTTAATGCAGAAATATTCTGTTCTGATGTCGCAGGAGCCTTACTGACTAACTGTCCCGTTCTACCAGACGTGGGCATGACGTCAAAATCTATCGACGAGTACTGCGTAGCTTTAAGCTTTAGTTTGTTAAGTTTATTGAATGTACATGCACCGCTCCGAACTTTTAGCGTTGTTAAACCACCCGCCCCGTGGTTTACAGCAGACCTCAAGCAACGGCTGCGTATTCGGAACGCCTTATATAAACGAGCAAAAAGATCTGGTAGCATCCTAAGTATGGCCATTTATAGGCAGTATAGAAGCGTATTAGCAGCAGACATGCGAGCAGCTGAAAACACGCACTACTTGCGACTCTTGACAAACGTTAACGACCCGGCTCGATTGTGGAAACAATTGGCATTGATGGGATTAGTCAAACCTTCCACTGCGTCTGCATCTAACTTTTTCAATGTTGATGAGCTAAATAGAGCGTTCGCAGCCGTCATGAACGCACCCTCATCTATTAATTTTACGGTATCTGCTCACTTGTTAGATGAAACACTGCCACATTCACAGGTCTTTGAGTTTTCCGTCGTCTCGAATGATAAAATCGCTTCCGTTATCAACTCCAGCTTGGTGCTTTCTCACTCTTCAGGCCCCGACGGTGTTTCCTCTTTCGCTATTAAAACTGCTGCTGTCAGTCTGTTACCGTATCTTAATTATTTATTTAATCTATCGCTAAAAAACGGCCATTTCCCTACTTCCTGGAAACGAGCGTACGTCAGGCCGCTACTTAAAAATATTCCGCCATTGTCTCCTTCTGATACCAGACCCATTGCGAACCTGTCTGAGCTCTCAAAAATTTTCGAGAGGATTGTTCATGACCAGCTCTTATCCTACCTACGGCAACATAACATTCAGGATGAAAGACAATCAGCTTATAAAAAAGGATACAGTACGCAAACAGCATTACTACGATTATGTCATGATATCAGGAAGGCTGTAGACGATAGACAAATCACGATCTTAGTGTTATTCGACTTCAGCAAGGCGTTTGACACTGTAGTTCACTCGGTATTACTCTCTAAGCTCCGCCGCATTGGGATAACCGGCATCGCTTTAGATTGGATGAGCTCTTACCTGTCTGGTAGGTCTCAAGCGGTCCTAGATAACCAAGGACACAGCTCAAGCTGGCTACAGACTTTTTCTGGCGTACCGCAAGGTTCTGTTTTGGGCCCACTTCTGTTCTCACTCTATATAAACGATATCGGGGCACATCTAAAATATACACAACACCTAGTATTTGCAGACGATACCCAAATCTATTTGTCCTGCTCTCCAGCCGACATAGACCATGGTATCGCCAAAGTTACTCACGACGTTGGTGTTATCGCGCGATTTGCAGGGACAAATGGACTAAAACTAAACCTCTCCAAGTCCAAAGTATTAGTCACAGGTAGTAACAGATTTATAAATCAACTCAACCTCGAGTCATTAGCACCAATCTCAGTCCACGGTAATTCCCTACCTTATGTAAGTGAAGTTCGCAATTTGGGCGTCGTCTTCGAAGCAGACCTGTCATGGCGAGCTCAGGTGGTTTCGACATCGCGAAAAGTTAATTTTGCTCTACATAAATTAAAATTTCATCGCTCAGCTCTCAACCGCGACTTACGCACGACTCTGGTTGTCACGCTAATATTCCCCCTATTGGATTATTGTTGCTTAGTTGTAGTAGATGTCACTGCTCAACTCAATGATGTTCTCGAACGGCTCATAAACAGCTGCATAAGGTTCATTTTTAACCTCCGCCGTGACGAGCATATATCTCCTTACAGGAGAAAATTAGGATGGCTGACCGTACGGTCCAGGAGGCTATATTTCCTCGGCATAATGATCCATAAAATTCGGCACAACGCCGCGCCAAACTATCTTCAAGAGCTATTTGTCAGATCCGCTCCAGCTACACGTCTCACGCGGGGCTTGCTAGCGCAAAGTGAGTTTGTTGTTCCGCACTGCCGTACGAGTACCTATCAAAACTCTTTTTACGTCAAAGCCGTGTATTTTTGGAATTCTCTGCCCCGCAATATTACCTCTTTGCGCTATTTACCTACCTTTAAGGAGCGTCTTTTTGCCCACTTGTTTGAGGTGGAAGCGGCGTAAGATGTTTACAGCATATTTGTAAAGCGATACTTATATCTTTATTCTGCGCGTTTTATCCGTATTATGATGTTTATTTTATTTTATTTTTATCTTTTATTTTTATTTTAGTCTGTAAGTTCTGTTGTGTATTGTAAGTTGCATAATATTCGCCGGTTCTCTGAAAAAATTGTTAGAGAGAACAGGTCATCCCACATATGTTTTCACATTTGCCCAAAAGTGAGGTACTAGGGCATAATAAATCAAATCAATCAATCAATCTCTCTCTCTCTCTCTCTCGTAACCTTCTGGTGGAAAATTCCTGGTGGAAAATGGAAAATTCTGGTGGAAAATTCCTGGTGGAAAATGGAAAATTGTAACCTTCTGGTGGAAAATTCTGAAACACTCGCTCTGAAGGACTTTATTTTTTCACAATCTCTTTTTCTTGTTCCGTCGGAAGCCACTTACCATACTTCCTACTGTGATTCCTGGTTAGATGTGGCTTTATTAGATTGCGAGGATAAACTGTGTCATTGTTCTAAATCGATATCACCATTTATTGCCGGGCATGACGGCATCGAACTTATCGTTAACTTCACTGTGCCCCCTCCATCCACACATAAATTATCTAGGCGTTGCATTAAGCACTTCGATGAGAGAAACTTTGAACGGTCGCTTGAATCCACCCTATCTCTACTCCCAGCCTCCGATCTTACCTCTCCTGGATCCCTAGACAACTATCTCGGCAGCTTTACTCGTTCGATATCATCGGTGTTTGATGCACATGCTCCTCTACGGGAATTCACGGCTCACAAACCCCCTACGCCCTGGATCTCTCCTGAGCTAAAAAATCTAATCGCTGAACGCAACAAACTATATAAGCGCGCAAAACGTTCAAATAGTGCGTTAAGCTTTGCAATTTATCGTCGGGCCAGGGATTGTCTTACAACTGAGCTCAGACGTGCAAAGGAAGCCTTCCTCTCGGACAGACTTCTAGCTATATCTGATCCAACACGTCTCTGGAAAGAGCTTTCAAATCTAGGCCTTCTTAGAACTAGTTCCGCTTCCCCCTTTCACTTTTTCTCACCTGATCAACTAAACTCATTCTTTGTCTCCATTGCCGGATCTGACCCGCCCATAAATTATGATACGTTCTTAGCTTCGATCTCCCAAGTCCAACAATCCAATACAATCTTTTCTTTTGCTCCGATTACCGACGACGTAGTCCTTAAACAGCTTCAATCTCTATCGTCTACCTCTCTTTCTTGTGGCTCAGATGGTATTTCCCGTTTCTGTATCTCCAGGGCTCATCGCGTTATTGTGCCAGCATTAACATCCATATTTAATTCCTCCATCCACCTCTCATATTTTCAACCTGACTGGAAGCGTGCTTTCATTCGCCCTTTATTGAAGGTCAACAAACCTCGATCTCCAGCTGACACGAGGCCGATAGCAAATTTGCCAGAATTGGCTAAAGTTTTGGAGCGTATCATCTTCAACCAAATTAACGATTATTTAAATTCAAATAACCTTCTCGATCCAAATCAATCAGGGTTCCGAAAATCTTATAATACGCAATCTGCCTTACTCAAAGTCACAGATGATATTCGTCTCGCTGTGAAAAATAAGCTATTAACGGTTCTTGTCCTTTTCGACTTCAGCAAGGCCTTCGACACGGTACCTCATCTTTCCCTACTACGGAAGCTCAAGGCCTTGAGATTCACCGATGAAACTGTTTCTTGGTTTTTCTCCTACTTGGCTGGCCGTTCTCAGTCGGTAGTGGATGAGCATGGCGGATTCTCAAGTTGGTTACCCACTACAAGAGGTGTACCCCAGGGGTCCGTCCTGGGGCCCTTGCTTTTTCTACTATATATCAATGACATTGGTGCCAACTTGAGATATTCCAACAAGATGGTCTTCGCAGATGATTCACAAATTTACCTGCACTGCTGCCCCTCGGATCTCAATGTTGCGATTGCTAAGATTACTCATGACGTTAACGTCATCTCTAACTGTGCCCGCAACAATGGGTTAACACTAAATACCGCCAAATCTAAGGCCCTTATCATTGGCAGCAATGCTTACGTGCAGAATATCGACCTAAATACCTGCCCACCAATCTTATGCAACAGTAATATGCTACCCTATGTAAGTGAATCGATGAATCTTGGAGTCTATCTCACACATAACCTCTCTTGGCAAAAGCACATCTCTCTCGTCTCCCAGAAAGTCCATTCCTCTCTCCATAAGCTGAAATACTACAAAAACTCTCTTTCCTTACATCTTAGAATAAAACTAATCACTACTCTTATTTTTCCCCACCTAGATTATTGCTGCCTGGTCTTCCATGATCTAACGGAGGTACTGAACACTAAAATTCAAAGGCTCCTAAACTGCTGTATTCGCTTCATTTTTAATTTGAGACGTGACGAACACATAACTCCCTACCGGCATCAACTCAAGTGGTTATCAGTAAGGAATAGGCGACTTTACTTTCTCGGTATAATAGTTTTCCGAATCTTATTTCTCGATTCCCCTAGCTATCTTTCTGCCCTCCTGCCGCTTGTTGACAGATCCCACCGGTTACCATGGTCATCCACTGCTCCTGTTTTTCACATTCCCAACCATCGCACTTCTTCCTATCATAACTCCTTTCATCTATCCGTAGCTTACCTCTGGCACTCGTTACCAAGCCACATAACCTCTTCTGCTACCCTCACGATTTTTAAAAAGCGACTGTACTCTCATCTCTTGCAATCTGAAATTGGGATCTCATCTCTTGCAATCTTGCAATCTCTCTCTCTCTCTCTATTATAATCAGTGTTCTTCTTCTTCTTCTTCTCCTTTACACCTAATATTTAATCTTCATATTTTTATTTACTTTAAGGTACTACCTATTAGCGGGTTCAAAAAATGGTAATTTTTTTTTATTTCATTTTTCGACTCCTTAAAGTATCAAAAATCACTCCTTAAAATTTTATGAAAAAAATCTGAACAGAAAAAGTTACATTGATATATAGCACTCTAGGTCGGAGCGCATCGGGTAGCCCGCGCTCGGCAGCTGTATACCCCCACTCTCTACAATACTGCGGTCCTTTTGTGTGCTAACGTATACAGATCTTGACCTGGCCTCTAAACGCGTTCCCAGTTATATTTCGGTTGTCTCCCGGAGCGTTAACATGGGTCCTTACACGAAGGGAAAGAAAACCACGAAAGTAAAAAAAATATCAGAAGGACATCGCACGATTTTACAAGAAATCAGTATACATCGGAGTACAGCACAACATTTACAAGCACATCTACACAGAAATTATCATCAAATACAGATTGCGACGTAAAACGTGATGATAGTTTTCAGTTCTGTATACTGGCATTTTCCCTCGTTTTCTCGGCCTTATCGAGTATGCTGAAATGTAAAACATGTGACAAAGACGTTGTGTTTACCAAGACCGGGATTCAAGGAATCGGCATCAAAATAAATATTGCTTGCGAGTGCGGTGATCGACAAATGAACTCGTGTAGTTTCATAAACACTGGATTCGAAATCAACCGACGAATCGTGTTTGTGCTGAGATTGCTTGGCGTCGGTCTTAATGGTTTGGAATCCTTTTGTGCGCTGATGGACTTGACATCGAATTTTAGTGCAACGACTTATTATAGACTTTTATCTAATGTTGAAATTGCAGCTAAAGCTGTCGCCGATGTTTGTCTAAAGAATGCTGGCCAGGAGGAAAAGCAGGGAAATAAAGAGAACGGTTTACCAGAGGACGAGCTAACGGTTTCGGGAGACGGCACCTGGAGTAAGCGTGGCTATAGTTCTCTCATCGCCGTTTCTACAGTGATTGGAAAATATACGAGCAAACTTTTAGATTTTTTCGTGTCCTCGAAAACGTGCAAAAGTTGCGAAATTATGGCAAAAAAATTGAATTGTGCTGAGTTTGACATATGGTACGAAAGCGAGCATAGCGAAGAGTGTTTTGCTAATTATGAAGGTTGCTCCGGCGGCATGGAAGTTCAAGGCATGATAAAGATTTTTGAAAATTCTATGAAACTCCATTTGGCGAAGTCTGCTTACTACATAGGCGACGGAGACTCGAAAACTTTCACAAATTTGTTGCAAGCTAAAACGTACGGAGATTTTATAAGAAAACTCGAGTGCGTCTTGCATGTTGGAAAGCGAATGTTCCGTCATTTGAAAGACGTTAAAAAATCGCTGACTGAGATAAAAAAATTCAAAAAAGCTGAAGAAAAGAAAAAACAAGAAACCGAAAAACAAATGGCTCAAAAAGAAGAGAAGACACCAGTCAAACAGCCGCGGAAAAGAAGAAAAATCAGTGAGGTCCCACCACCACCACCGCCAGCAAAAACAACCGACTTAACTGGAAAAATGATGAAACAAATGTCGATTAAGGGACAACACCACTGTGACGGCTTCAAAAAAACGATTTTTTCATAACCATCTAGAAAAATCTAAAATACATTTAAGATTAAGATGCCGTTGGACCCAGGTCGAAAAAATAATTATTTTCGGAGATATTGAATATTTTGTGGAGCGGTGCAGCGCTCCGTGACGCTCGGGGTCCCGGCAATTACGCCAGTCTTTGAAAATTTGAGCAGAGACGATTTGCTGCAGCGTTGTTTGGGCGGCTTCACGCAAAACAACAACGAAAGCTACAACAAATCAGTTTGGGCAATAACCCCCAAGTGTCAGTCCGGGAGCAAAAAAATCGTCGATATTGCAGCTGATATCGCGGTATTATTATTCAATGATGGCCTGAGAAGCCTCATGAAAGTTTTGGAGACGTTGGGGATAACTATCGGCCCAAATTGTTTCAATTTTTGCGTTGAAACCGACGCAGCGCGGATCGAGCTGGCGGAGCGCTCGTTCACAGACGCTGCAAAAGAGGCAAGAAGAGCCTCGACAAGTTCGAGAAAAGATGCTAGGGACAATCATTTGCTTCTTGAAGGCCAGCTATATGGTGCCGGCATCGCTGATTAAAGGTAAAAATTTTTTTTCCAATTTATCGCATAAATTAACAAACCTAAAACTTTGAACGCGTTTTTCTCAAAACCACTTTTTTGAGTGCGGCACGCAGCAGAACTCGAGCAATTTTTATCCGATCGACTTCAAATTTGGACTGCATCAATAAAACTAGATTATCTAAAGAAGTACATAGGATTTTTTCGATATCTCAATAATAAAAAAAGTTATAGCCTATTTTCGACGAGAAATTTTGCTCGAAAATCGTCCTTTAATTTCAAAAGCGTGCCTATTTTTTTAAAATCAATATTTTTTCAAATCCCTATGTACTTCTCTTCAAAATATCATATTATTAACGAAAACACTCGGTATTTTTTTTCAGATCGACTTTGAAGAGAGTTCTGCTGCGTGCCGCGAACCACTGCAGAGGCAACAGTACCTGACGCGGGAGCTTCCCCAGCGTCACCATGGGGCGTGAAATTTGAAATTTTTTTTTTATGTATCTTCAATAAACAACGAACAAAACAAAAAAAAAATTTTCGAATATCTCTTTTTTTTCCCACAAAAAAAAATTCTTGAAAAATGGCAAAAAAACAGGGGGTCACAGTGGTGTTCTGCCTTAATTAAAGTTTGGCCATCCAGCGGAATCCAGATTCTAAGGAAAACATGACAAAAAAAAATTTTGGCCGGCTTTTATCATGTTATTTCTACGGACGATGCACCGCAGCATCAGTACTACAATGCAGACTGGTGCAAGTACCTGCAGGCTCAAACCGATAACAAGCCGTATAAGCACAAACCAGCTCTAAGTAAGGAGGTCCAGGAGATGGTAAAACCAGTTTATGAAAAACTATGCGACGACGAATTGATTTCACGGTGCTTAGGAAAGAATACACAAAACAACAACGAGTGCTACAACAAGACGCTTTGGGCGATCGTTCCCAAACATACGTTTGTAGGCAAGAATGTCGTGGAACTGGCTGTTCGCATTTCCTTGTCTATTTTTAATGAGGAACGTATGACTCTCTTAAAAATGTTGGAAATAATGGGCTGCACTATAGGAATTAGTGCCTACAACTATGTTCGGAAGAAGGACGAAGAGAGGATTGCGATGGCTGAAAAAGCTAGCAAGGCGGCAACCAAGGAAGGGCGTTTGGCAAGAAAAGAAGCCCAACAGGAGTTGGAGCAGGCTGAACAGGACTCATGCGTACTTTTATATGGTCCAGAGATTGCGGATTAATCAATTGAAGGTAATAAAACTTCACATATTCCGAGAAATATAGACAAGAATACGTAAAAACTTTCAACGCGTTTTTCTCAAAATGACTTTTTTCGCATGGCGGAAGTTAATCTCCGGATTCACTGGACCGATCATCACCGGGCTTTTTTCACTTGTTTATTTAGGTGTTCTGCGCAGGAATCCACCACTTTTTTGCAAAAAAGTTATCAACAAAAAATTTGGCAACACAGAAAAGATAAAAAAAGGTGGTTTTTTTTACTTTTTTTTCAAACATAGGCCATTTTTTTTTTACTTTTTTGCATATCGGTGGTGGATTCCTGTGTAAAAAACCTTCCTGTTTAACGTACTTTTTTCCGATTTTGTTTCAGACCTCCCAATCCGAAGCTTATCTGTCCGCCATGGGACTACTTTTTTTTCGAGGACCGTGCTTGGCGCCCTCTACCAATCACGAACAAAATGACCAGTCAAGGACTCGGGTTTTTCTTTATTCTCCATAAAATGCCTAGTGTTTAAAAAAAAACATGGTGATAGCTAATAAAGAAGCTGAGATAATCTTATTTGAAAATTTGCTTTTTTTTGGCCTTCTAATAGGTACTGGTACCTTAATAATACTTTCAATCGTTTTCACACCACACGGATCGGCGCTACTCAGGGGCGCCGCAGGCGATGTACAATGGAGTGGCGTGCGGGCTTCATCGCGCACGCCACTGCCATCAGAAAGCGTCGGGCGCAGCTTCGTCGCGCTGTCGATAAATTATGGGCCGACGACGAGGAGTCAAAAGAACGAATGGACTGGGGGTGGGAGGCTGCTGATATTCTGAATCTGTGCCAGCTCTTCTACCCCAATCATTCGGCGGAGGAAGGCTGGTGGTTGAGCCGCGTGACAATGTCATGGTTACCGGCAATTTTTCAAGGCACCACGGCCCCAGCGCCGTGGATGTTCGGGTAGAAAAAAAAACATTTTTTAAAATAAATTTTAAAAATAAATTTTTGATATCAATTTTGTTATTTACACACCTACCACGACGCCCATAACCTTTAAAAAAAAATGGTGGATCATCAAGAGGCCCACAGACACGTAAGTAATTTAAGCATAACAATAAAAAAAGGGGCCACTATGGCGCCAACCACCGTCCCGCTCTCACCCCCCCTCTGTAAATGCGGAGAATGAGAAGGAAATATTGCAGCAAGTTTTCAATAAGACTCAGCCGCCAATAAAAACACCACCGAACTTTAGCATTGGTGATAAAGTGAGAATTAGCAAGTTTCAGAGTGTTTTTGAAAAGGGTTACACGCCAAATTGGACAACGGAAATATTTACGGTATCTCGTGTGAAAAAACGCATCCAGTAACGTATTGTTTGAAGGACCATAAAGATGAACCCATCGCCGGTGGTTTCTACGAACAAGCGCTTCTCGGTATCAAGTACCCCGATATTTATCTCATAGAAAACATTTTGAAGAAGCACGGTTATCGAATGTTTGTAAAATGGCTGGGTTTCGACAATACCCACAATAGTTGGATAAGTAAATCCGATAATAAAAGAGACCAAAAACATTTACACTCTTATGACTCTCTTTCTACCCGTGAACGTGGTGCGCCACAGCAGGTGTTTTCTCGTCCTCTAATCCCTTCTTCCGCCCACTCTCGAAAAGTGTATGCGGAAAATAATGGGTACACATGGATTACAATCAAATATTTACAACAAAAAAATGTACATAATTTTAACAAGTTTTACATCGAGTTAATATTTACAAAAAATAGACGCAATTTTCACAAGTTTTATACATCAAGTATTTACAAAAATATACATAATTTTACATCGAGTTTATATACTGTCACGGGTATCGCGTGATAACGTAGGCGGAGGAAGGGGGAGGAACAAATTCAAAGAAAATTTTTAATTCACAAAAATTAATTAAATCAACGTTTAATTACTAATAACAAAAACAACACGGTGACGCGATATAATGAGAAAAAAAAGGTTGAACAATAATAATTAATTTTCTATGGTTGACTCGATATAAGATAGATACTAGTAAAATTAATAATGGCTCAATTCAACGGGTTTCGGTACACGCGATTTCCCA
>OZ010711.1:373842-383842 GCA_963932345.1 Ophion ventricosus | reverse complement strand
TTCTGCAGCGATGGACAGTCCAGAGTCTCTAGATCGGCGACTTTTGCTGCTGAATCCATGAATCTCGATAGCCATGAGCACTTCTCGAATCCCTTGGCATAGATCGTAGAAGCTCCTTTCAAGATTCCTCGAATTGTCGTTCTAGCTTCCTCGTATGGTATGCCGCTGTGTTCCCATCGTATTCCATGATAATTGCGTTCCAACCACTTGTTTGTCATTTTGTATCTTTTCCCACCACTGTTTGGCTTGTGCTCCACAATACGACCATAGAGGATCATGCAATATGCTGGAGTTTGTGTTGGAATATTTTTATTCAATTCAAATTCAAATCGCACGTCCACAGAGCCGGACTTGAGAGAAACGTTTTGATACGAGTTGGTAGTCTTCGAGAGCTCTTTATAGAATGGCATTATCATCGGTGTTTGGTCTCGCGAGAATCGACTCGTTCACAAACGTCGTCGAACGCCTCTTGAACATCTTCGAACCTCTCTTGAACGTCTTCAAACATCTCTTGAACGTCTTCAAACGTCTCTCGAACGTCTCTGAACGTTTTACGAAGGGCTCGAATGACTTTCGATCGTCCTCGGACATCTTTGAACGTCTTCGAACTCCTCACGAACGTCATTAAATGTCTCTCGAACATCTAAGAACTTCTTCAAACATCTCTTGAACGTCTAGCGATCGTCTTGGAACGTTTTACGAAAGACTTTGAACGCCTGCTGAACGTCTCTCGAACTCCTCACAATCGTCTTCGGATGTCTCACAAATTTCTCTCGACAGTCTCATGAACATCTTCGAACGTCTCACGAACGTTTTTGAATGTCTCCTGGAAGTCTCTCGAACTCCTCACGATCGTCTTCGAACGTCCCGAGAACATCTCTCGAACGTCTCATGAATATCTATGGATGTCTCACGAATGTCTTTCAAACGTCTCATGAATGGCTTCGAAACAACTATTCAACCTCTTCAAACGTCTAACAATCGTTTCATGAACGTCTGTTAAATGGTCGCAGACGTCTCTTGAATATCATCGAACGACTTTGAATGTCTCCTTTCGAACATCTCTCGAACGTCCCATGAATATCTTTGGACGTCTCACAAATGTCTTTCAAACGTCTCACGAACGTCTTAGAACATCTATTCAACCTCTTCGAACTACTCACGTACGTCTTTGAGCGTCTTCAAACTTCTTTGAACGTCTCTCGATCGTCGAGGAACGTCTCACGAAGGCCTTTGAACGTCTCCCGAACGTCACTCGAACTCCTCACAATCGTCTTCGGACGTCTCACGAATTTCTCTCGAACGTCTCATGAACATCTTTAAACGTCTCACGAATGTTTTTCAATGTCTCCTGGAAGTCTCTCGAACTCCTCACGAACGTCTACGAACGTCCCGAGAATATCTCTCGAACGTCTCATGAATATCTTTAGACATCTCACGAATGTCTTCAAACGTCTCACGAACGTCTTCTAACAACTATTCAAGGTCTTCGAACGTCTCACGAACGTCTCGCGAATTACTTCGAACGTCTTGGAACGTTTCTTGAACGTCTTCGAACGGCTCTTGAAAGTTTCTCGAACTTCGCGTGAACATATGATAACTTTCGAACGTCTCGCAAACGTCTCTTAAATGTCTACAAATGTCTCTTAAACATCATCGAACGTATTTGAACGTCTCTCGAACTCTTCACGATCGTCTTCGAACATTTCACGAATATCTCTCGAGTATCTCACGAATATTTTTGAACGTCTCACGAACGTCTTCAAACGTCTCACGAACGTCTTCGAACATCTATTCGAGGTCTTCGAACGTCTCACGAACGTCTCGCGAATTACTTCGAACGTCTTCAAACGTCTTCGAACGTCTTGGAACGTCTCTTGAACGTCATCGAACGACTCTTGAACGTCTCTCAAACTTCTGACGAACATATTCGAATGTCTCTCGAAGATTTCACAGACGTCTTCGAACGTCTCTCGAATATCTTCGAACCTCTCTCAAAAATCTATTCAACGTCTTCGAACGCCTCGCAAACATCGCTTGAACGTCTTTGAACGTTTTAGGAACGTCTCACGAATGTCTTACGAACGTCTTTGAACGTCTCCTGAACGTCCCTCGAACTCTTCACGATCGTCTTCGAACGTCTCACGGATATCTTTCAACGTCTTCCAATGTCGCACGAACGTCTTCGAACACCTATTCAACGTCTTCGAACGTCTCACGAATGTCTTGCAAATGTCATCGAACGTCTTCGAACGGCTCGCGAACATTTTCAAATATTTAGGAAACCATTGCGCAAGACGATGTACGCGTTCGAGATCATTGTCATCTGCCTGGACGCTGAAAAGGCCCTGACCATTCTAATTGCAACTTAAATTGCAAACAGTCATTTTTCGTTCCAGTAGTTTTCCCCAATTTATCGGGTTACGATGCTCATTTTATCATCAAGAAAGTAGCCACAGCGTTCGAAGGAAAACCGATGTGCTTCCAATCACAAAAGAGAAATACATTTCCTTCACGAAGCATGCTGAAATTACAGACGATTCAAAGCATAAGATTCAATTCCACTTCATCGATTCATACAAATTCCTCAACACCAGTCTCGACAAATTAGCCTCATTTTTGACCGAGGATAAACTCAAAGTATTACGTACGCAATTTCCAACTCTACCGTCAGACGATTTCAATTTGCTGACGCGAAAAGGGGTCTTCCCTTGTGAGTTTATCGACGACATGACCAGGTTGGAGGGCACTTGCTTACCACCACGTGACGCATTTTACACTTTCCCGACAGAAGCTACAGTATCCGCGAGCGAGTATGCTCATGCTGAGAATGTCTGGGAGCGGTTCTTCATTCGAATGCTGGGTCAATATAGCGATTTATACTTGAAGACAGATGTCTTATTATTAGCAGACATTTTCGAAAACTTTCGGAATACGTGCATTGAGAGCTATGGACTAGATCCTGCGTATTACTACACATTGCCAGGGTTTACCTGGGATGCAATGTTAAAACACTCAAATGTCAAGTTTGAATTACTAACGGACATCGATATGGTTTTATTCGTTGAGCGGGGTATACGTGGTGGTCTTTGTCAATGCTCAAACCGATATGCACATGCTAATAATAAGTATATGAAGTCGTTTGATCCATCGAAAGCATCATCATACTTGATGTATTTTGATGTCAATAATTTGTATGGATGGGCAATGTGTCAACCTTTGCCATATGCAGATTTTCGATGGGTCAACGACGTGTCCAACTTTGATCCATCATCCATCACTCTAGATTCACCCACAGGCTACATCCTTGAGGTCGATTTGGTATATCCACAATCTCTACATGATGCGCACAAAAACCTACCGTTTTGCCCAATACACGAAAAACCACGGGGTAAGCAGCAGGAGAAGCTGCTAGTAACCGTCTGTGACAAAAAGCGCTACATCATACTCTACAGAAATTTACAACAGCGTTTACGTCATGGACTTTGCCTCACGAAAATCCATAGTGTTGCACTTTACGCAATCCCCCTGGCTACATTCATATATCGAGTTAGATACTCAGTTTCGAATGCTGCCCAAAAACGATTTTGAAAAGAATTTATACAAGTTGACGAATAATCCGGTGTTTGGCAAAACGATGGAGAATGTGCGCAATCATGTAGATGTTAAGCTTTTGACAAATTGGGAGGGGAGGTATGGTGCAGAGGCAATGATTGCGATACCAAACTTCCACAGCCGCAGTGTTTTTTCTGAAAACCTCGTTGCTGTAGAATTGCGCAATCTTGAGGTGAAATTCAACAAGCCCATATATGTCGGTAGGTGCATACTCGACATATCCAAAACGTGCTTATGTAGATTTCATCATGAGGATATCGTACCACTGTATCGGAATAAATGGAAAGTCATGTATACCGATACAGATAGCCTCATATAGGCCATTGAGAGCGAAGATGTTTATGCAGATATGAAGCGCGACATTGAAAATTTTCATACGAGTGATTATTCAGCGGACAATAGATATGGTATGCCGCTTGTGCGGTATATCACACCTGGGCCCTCTGATACCCTACCATGGGGGGAATTACAGCATACCGTCGTAAAAAACTACCATGTATATACAAACTCGATGGAAAATTTTATAAAATTATGTACATTTTTGTAAATACTAACTTGATGTATAAAACTTGTGAAAATTGTGTATATTTTTTATAAATATTTGATATTGTAAAAACGGATTTTTGTAAGTAAAGAAAACAGCTTTCATAATCCATGCGTACTCATTATTTTCCGCATACCCATCCACTTTTCGAGAGTGGGGGGAAAAAGGGATTAGAGGACGAGAAAACGTCCACTGTGGCGCACCACGTGGGGTTGACGGGTAGAAAGAGAGTCATAAAAGTCTAAATGTTTTTGATCTCTTGTATTGTCGACTACAAATCAGATTTATTTATCCAACTATTGTGGGTATTTTCGAAACCCAGCCATTTTACAAACATTCGATTGCCGCGCTTCTTCAATATTTTTTCAATGAGATAGATATCGGGGGTACTAGATATCGAGAAGCTCTTGTTCATAGAAACTACCGGCGATGGGTTCATCTTTATGGTCCTTCAAAAGATACGTCACTGGATGCGTTTTTTTTCACACGAGATACCGTAAATATTTCCGTTGTCCAATTTGACGTTTCGAAGACGTTTGTGAGACGTTTAAAGATGTTCATGAGACGTTCGAAGATATTCGAGAGACGTTTGAAGACGTCGAATAGATGTTCCAAGACCTTCGTGAGACGTTTGAAGATGTTTAAACACGGTCTGGGACGTTTGTAAGATGTTCGTGAGACGTTTGTAAGACGGTCCTGGGACGTTTGTAAGATGTTCGTGAGACGTTTGTAAGACGTTCGTGAGACGGTCAAAGATGTTCGTGAGACGTTCGCGAGACGTTCGAAGACAATCGTGAAGAGTTCGAGAGACGTTCAGGAGATGTTGAAAGGCGTTCGAACGTCTCGTGAACGTCTCACGAACATCTTTGAACGTCTCACGAACATCTTACAAACGTCTCACGAACATCTTACAAACGTCCCAGGACCGACTTACAAACGTCTCACGAACATCTTACAAACGTCCCAGGACCATGTTTAAACATCTTCAAACGTCTCACGAAGGTCTTGGAACATCTATTCGACGTCTTCAAACGTCTCTCGAATATCTTCGAACGTCTCATGAACATCTTTAAACGTCTCACAAACGTCTTCGAAACGTCAAATTGGACAATGGATATATTTACGGTATCTCGTGTGAAAAAAAACGCATCCGGTGACGTATCTTTTGAAGGACCATAAAGATGAACCCATCGCCGGTAGTTTCTATGAACAAGAGCTTCTCGATATCTAGTACCCCCGATATCTATCTCATTGAAAAAATATTGAAGAAGCGCGGCAATCGAATGTTTGTAAAATGGCTGGGTTTCGAAAATACCCACAATAGTTGGATAAATAAATCTGATTTGTAGTCGACAATACAAGAGATCAAAAACATTTAGACTTTTATGACTGTCTTTCTACCCGTCAACCCCACGTAGTGCGCCACAGGGGACGTTTTCTCGTTCTCTAATCCCTTTTCCCCCCCACTCTCGAAAAGTGGATGGGTATGCGGAAAATAATGAGTACGCATGGATTATGAAAGCTGTTTTCTTTACTTACAAAAATCCGTTTTTACAATATCAAATATTTATAAAAAATATACACAATTTTCACAAGTTTTATACATCAAGTTAGTATTTACAAAAATGTACATAATTTTACAAAATTTTCCATCGAGTATGTGTATACATGGTAGTTTTTTACGACGGTATGCTGTAATTCCCCCCATGGTAGGGTATCAGAGGGCCCAGGTGTGATATACCGCACAAGCGGCATACCATATCTATTGTCCGCTGAATAATCACTCGTATGAAAATTTTCAATGTCGCGCTTCATATCTGCATAAACATCTTCGCTCTCAATGGCCTATATGAGGCTATCTGTATCGGTATACATGACTTTCCATTTATTCCGATACAGTGGTACGATATCCTCATGATGAAATCTACATAAGCACGTTTTGGATATGTCGAGTATGCACCTACCGACATATATGGGCTTGTTGAATTTCACCTTAAGATTGCGCAATTCTACAGCAACGAGGTTTTCAGAAAAAACACTGCGGCTGTGGAAGTTTGGTATCGCAATCATTGCCTCTGCACCATACCTCCCCTCCCAATTTGTCAAAAGCTTAACATCTACATGATTGCGCACATTCTCCATCGTTTTGCCAAACACCGGATTATTCATCAACTTGAATAAATTCTTTTCAAAATCGTTTTTGGGCAGCATTCGAAACTGAGTATCTAACTCGATATATGAATGTAGCCAGGGTGATTGCGTAAAGTGCAACACTATGGATTTTCGTGAGGCAAAGTCCATGACGTAAACGCTGTTGTAAATTTCTGTAGAGTATGATGTAGCGCTTTTTGTCACAGACGGTTACTAGCAGCTTCTCCTGCTGCTTACCCCGTGGTTTTTCGTGTATTGGGCAAAACGGTAGGTTTTTGTGCGCATCATGTAGAGATTGTGGATATACCAAATCGACCTCAAGGATGTAGCCTGTGGGTGAATCTAGAGTGATGGATGATGGATCAACGTTGGACACGTCGTTGACCCATAGAAAATCTGCATATGGCAAAGGTTGACACATTGCCCATCCATACAAATTATTGACATCAAAATACATCAAGTATGATGATGCTTTCGATGGATCAAACGACTTCATATACTTATTATTAGCATGTGCATATCGGTTTGAGCATTGACAAAGACCACCACGTATACCCCGCTCAACGAATAAAACGATATCGATGGCCGTTAGTAATTCAAACTTGACATTTGAGTGTTTTAACATTGCATCCCAGGTAAACCCTGGCAATGTGTAGTAATACGCAGGATCTAGTCCATAGCTCTCAATGCACGTATTCCGAAAGTTTTCGAAAATGTCTGCTAATAATAAGACATCTGTCTTCAAGTATAAATCGCTATATTGACCCAGCATTCGAATGAAGAACCGCTCCCAGACATTCTCAGCATGAGCATACTCGCTCACGGATACTGTAGCTTCTGTCGGGAAAGTGTAAAATGCGTCACGTGGTGGTAAGCAAGTGCCCTCCAACCTGGTCATGTCGTCGATAAACTCACAAGGGAAGACCCCTTTTCGCGTCAGCAAATTGAAATCGTCTGACGGTAGAGTTGGAAATTGCGTACGTAATACTTTGAGTTTATCCTCGGTCAAAAATGAGGCTAATTTGTCGAGACTGGTGTTGAGGAATTTGTATGAATCGATGAAATGGAATTGAATCTTATGCTTTGAATCGTCTGTAATTTCAGCATGCTTCGTGAAGGAAATGTATTTCTCTTTTGTGATTGGAAGCACATCGGTTTTCCTTCGAACGCTGTGGCTACTTTCTTGATGATAAAATGAGCATCGTAACCCGATAAATTGGGGAAAACTACTGGAACGAAAAATGACTGTTTGCAATTTAAGTTGCAATTAGAATGGTCAGGGCCTTTTCAGCGTCCAGGCAGATGACAACGATCTCGAACGCGTACATCGTCTTGCGCAATGGTTTCCTAAATATTTGAAAATGTTCGCGAGCCGTTCGAAGACGTTCGATGACATTTGCAAGACATTCGTGAGACGTTCGAAGACGTTGAATAGGTGTTCGAAGACGTTCGTGCGACATTGGAAGACGTTGAAAGATATCCGTGAGACGTTCGAAGACGATCGTGAAGAGTTCGAGGGACGTTCAGGAGACGTTCAAAGACGTTCGTAAGACATTCGTGAGACGTTCGTAAAACGTTCAAAGACGTTCAAGCGACGTTTGCGAGGCGCTCGAAGACGTTGAATAGATTTTTGAGAGAGGTTCGAAGATATTCGAGAGACGTTCGAAGACGTCTGTGAGATCTTCGAGAGACATTCGAATATGTTCGTCAGAAGTTTGAGAGTCGTTCAAGAGTCGTTCGATGACGTTCAAGAGACGTTCCAAGACGTTTGAAGACGTTCGAAGTAATTCGCGAGACGTTCGTGAGACGTTCGAAGACCTCGAATATATGTTCGAAGACGTTCGTGAGACGTTCAAAAATATTCGTGAGATACTCGAGAGATATTCGTGAAATGTTCGAAGACGATGGTGAAGAGTTCGAGAGACGTTCAAATACGTTCGATGATGTTTAAGAGACATTTGTAGACATTTAAGAGACGTTTGCGAGACGTTCGAAAGTTATCATATGTTCACGCGAAGTTCGAGAAACTTTCAAGAGCCGTTCGAAGACGTTCAAGAAACGTTCCAAGACGTTCGAAGTAATTCGCGAGACGTTCGTGAGACGTTCGAAGACCTTGAATAGTTGTTAGAAGACGTTCGTGAGACGTTTGAAGACATTCGTGAGATGTCTAAAGATATTCATGAGACGTTCGAGAGATATTCTCGGGACGTTCGTAGACGTTCGTGAGGAGTTCGAGAGACTTCCAGGAGACATTGAAAAACATTCGTGAGACGTTCAAGAGAAATTCGTGAGACGTCCGAAGACGATTGTGAGGAGTTCGAGTGACGTTCGGGAGACGTTCAAAGGCCTTCGTAAGACGTTCCTAGACGATCGAGAGACGTTCAAAGACGTTTGAAGACGCTCAAAGATGTACGTGAGTAGTTCGAAGATGTTGAATAGATGTTCTAAGACGTTCGTGAGACGTTTGAAAGACATTTGTGAGACGTCCAAAGATATTCATGGGACGTTCGAGAGATGTTCGAAAGGAGACATTCAAAGTCGTTCGATGATATTCAAGAGACGTCTGCAACCATTTAACAGACGTTCCTGAAACGATTGTGAGACGTTTGAAGGGGTTGAATAGTTGTTTCGAAGCCATTCATGAGACTTTTGAAAGACATTCGTGAGACATCCATAGATATTCATGAGACGTTCGAGAGATGTTCTCGGGACGTTCGAAGACGATCGTGAGGAGTTCGAGAGACTTCCAGGAGACATTCAAAAACGTTCGTGAGACGTTCGAAGATGTTCATGAGACTTTCGAGAGAAATTTGTGAGACATCCGAAGACGATTGTGAGGAGTTCGAGAGACGTTCAGCAGACGTTCAAAGTCTTTCGTAAAACGTTCCAAGACGATCGCTAGACGTTCAAGAGATGTTTGAAGAAGTTCCAAGATGTTCGAGAGACATTTAATGACGTTCGTGAGGAGCTCGAAGACGTTCAAAGATGTCCGAGGGCGATCGAAAGTCATTCGAGCCCTTCGTAAAGCGTTCAGAGACGTTCGAGAGACGTTTAAAGACGTTCAAGAGATGTTTGAAGACGTTCAAGAGAGGTTCGAGGATGTTCAAGAGGCGTTCGACGACGTTTGTGAACGAGTCGATTCTCACGAGACCAAACACCGATGATAATGCCATTCTATAAAGAGCTCTCGAAGACTACCAACTCGTATCAAAACGTTTCTCTCAAGTCCGGCTCTGTGGGCGTGCGATTTGAATTTGAATTGAATAAAAATATTCCAACACAAACTCCAGCATATTGCATGATCCTCTGTGGTCGTATTGTGGAGCACAATCCAAACAGTGGTGGGAAAAGATACAAAATGACAAACAAGTGGTTGGATCGCAATTATCATGGAATACGATGGGAACACAGCGGCATACCATACGAGGAAGCTAGAACGACAATTCGAGGAATCTTGAAAGGAGCTTCTATGATCTATGCCAAGGGATTCGAGAAGTGCTCATGGCTATCGAGATTCATGGATTCAGCAGCAAAAGTCGCCGATCTAGAGACTCTGGACTGTCCATCGCTGCAGAAGTTGCCGAAAATCGCAAAAGTTAAATGTCCCCATCATTCCTTCAATACAAAATACAATTGCGCCAAAGCGAATGTAAAGTCGTTGAAAAGCTGGTTGACTGTATACGAAGGGTT
>OZ010711.1:286342-368842 GCA_963932345.1 Ophion ventricosus | reverse complement strand
TCGTACTGTCCGTTTCTTTCTAACCGCGCTATTAGATCGTGGAGATGAGCGTCAGAAAGGTCCACCAGTTGCGAGCGTTGGGAGCGTAGCCCGCGGCGGCGACGCCGCTTTGGACTAGGTGAGGAAGTCATGGGCGATTGAGGGCTACTTGGGCCAGCCACCGCTGGTTCAGGGGTGGCAGTCTCGGTGGGGATTGGGACGACGTGCGGGTCCCGGAAGGGTTTCAGGTCCTTAACATGTACTTTCGGATTACGACGGCTTGTCGGATCCTCGAGTTCATATACCACCGGGGAGTGCACTGCCATAATACGGTAGGGGCCGCTGTACCGCGGCGCCAGTTTGGCAGCAAAGTTCTGCGCCCCTGACGACAGAACTCGGTTCTTCCTCAGAACCAGGTCCCCCACTTGATACCTGGTATCCTTCCGGTTCTTATTATAATGCCGGGCCTGACGCTTGGCAGCAGTCTCCAGGTTCTTCCGAAACCAATCGTGCTGCAGGGGTAGCCGCTGCATTCGGTTGGCCCAGACTTCCGGGTCTCCAGGCGTTAATTTGGGGGGTTCGGGGGCTTCGTCTCGTAAACTTTTGGCAGGGCGAGGGTTACGACCAAAATTCAAAAAGGCAGGGATCATCTGGGTGGAGGACTGCACGGCCGTGTTCATCGCGAAGCATAACTCCGGTAGATGGGCGTCCCAATCTCGGTGATCCATCCCAACGTACGATGTGATCATCGTCTTAAGGGTTCGGTTGACTCGCTCAACCGGGTTCGCCTGTGCGTGGTAGGGGGGAACCGTCGTCTGGTATATCCCGAGTTCGTCCAGATACCGCGTTAGGTGCGTGTTCACGAATTCCGTTCCGTTGTCCGTCAGGAAATACTGGGGGCAACCGTACCGGTTGACCACCAGGGTCTCGAACGCCTTCATGATAGTAGCGCCCGTGGCACTACTGAGGGCCTTAGCCTCCCCGAACTTCGTGAACACGTTCTGGAAGACAACGACGTACCGGTTCTTGGTCTTGCCGGGGGGGAAGGGACCCATTACATCGGCGGCGACCACGCACCACGGACCTTCGGTAGTGCGTTCCCTCATTAAGCCGGAAGGGGGCAACTGGGACACCTTGTGGAGCTGGCAAATGGGACAACGGGCGACGTAGCGTGCTACGTCCTGAAATACACCTGGCCAAAAAAAATCCTGGATTACCCGCTGATACGTTTTGTCCGTACCCAGGTGTCCAGCCTGGGGTCCTTGATGGGCATCCTCCATTGCTCGTTGCCTAGCCCCCCCGGCAGGACGAGCTTCCAGGCGTCTAAGTCCACAATGGTCGGATTGATGATCGAATGTGGCCGGTGGTAATACAACCGGTTGTCCTCAATCTTCCAGCTCGGGTACTTCCAGGGGAATTCTTCGACATTCCGTACCTTCTCCAGGCACCACGGGTCAACCGTATCTCCGAACGCGGCTAAAGCCGCGTCGGTGTCTTCGTACATGCGGGACAAGGCGTCTGGGACTACGTGAAGGGTTCCTTTTCGATGGACGATCGTCATGTCCAGTGCCTGCATCGAGAGAGCCCACCGAGCTAGCCGTCCCGACGGGTCCTTTAACTTGCGCAACCATTGGAGGCTGCTATGATCGGTGATGACCGTAAAGTGAGTGCCTTCGATGTACGGTCGAAATTTCCTCACTGCCCAAATCACCGCCAAGCACTCCTTTTCCGTAACGGTGTATTTGCGCTCGGCGTTGCTCAGCACCTTGGTCGCAAATACTATGGGATGCTCTTCCCCGCCGATTTCCTGCGTCAGTACGGCTCCCACGGCCGCGTCGCTGGCGTCGGTTTGTAGGACGAAGGGGCGGCTGAAGTCGGGGCGGGCTAGGATCGGGGTCTGGGTCAAAGCCTCTCGAAGGGACTCGAAGGCTTCCTGTTGCTCGATTCCCCAGTTCCAGGGAACGTCCTTCTTCAGGAGCTCTGTCAGGGGAATTTTATCCCTCGAGAGCGTGGGTAGAAAGCGGGCGTACCATCCTACCATTCCCAGGAAACGGCGCAATTGCCGAACGGTCCTGGGTGGAGGGTAGTTCAGGATGGGGGCTACTTTCTCCGGATCTGCCTTCAATCCGTCTTGGCCGATGACGTATCCCAGATACGTGACTTCGGGACAGAAGAACTCACTTTTTTCCCGGTTGATTGTGAGCCCCGCGGCTTGGAAAACCTGGAGTGATCGGCTTCGGTGTCAGTGGCTATAATTATGTCATCCAGATATGCAAATACATGGGGTTCCCATGCCGGGTCGATGAGCTGGTCCATCAGCCGCTGAAAGGTGGCCGGTGCGTTGGTCAACCCGAACGGCATCCGCCTGAATTGAAAAAGCCCTCGGCCGGGAACGGCAAAGACCGTGATGGGACGACTCTTGGGGTCTACAGGGATTTGGAAATAAGCCTGGCTCAAATCCAACTTGGAAATAAACCGGGCCAGCTGAAGGCCGTCCAAGATCCGATCCATATTGGGCAGGGGGTAGGCGTCCTTCAGCGTTACCCGGTTCACGTCCCGATAGTCGATACAGAAGCGATGCTTCCCACCCGGCTTCGGAACGATCACCGAGTTGCTCATCCATGAGCTCTTCGTCCGCTCTATCACTCCCTCCTGGATCATCTTGTCGACTTCCGCTTGTGCAACGCGGAGGAGATAGGGGGATATGGTGCGGGGCTTCTGTCGGATTGGCGGGTGTCCTTGTACGTCGATGTGATGTTGCGTCAAGTTAGTCCGTCCTAAATGTCCGTCTGGGGAAGGGACCACTAACTTGTCCAGGAGGGCCTTCAATCGTTGACCTGCCGAGACGGAGGCAGGCTCGAACCCTGCAGTCTCGGGGAATACGGGAATGCTCCAACGTGGTCCATCCGGTGTCGCGAAGCTACGCTCCGGACCACCGCGAAGTGACCATGTGTCCGTGGAGTAATCCACCCTCATTCCAAACAGTCTTAAGAAATCAATCCCCATCACGAATTCGTAGCCTAACGCGGCTACGCGTACCGGGAGGGATTCGACTTTCCCCTTCAGGTCGAACGTCAGCGTAATTTCCCCGTCCACCGGAATCACTGCTCCGTTGGCGACCCGAACGCCCTCGACTATTGGTCGCAGGGGGAGGCCTCTCCGCCCGGCGACCTCTCGTCCGAGGTATGTCTTCGTAGACCCGGGGTCTACCAACGCTAAAAGAAGCTCGCCGTCTACCTTAAGCCATAGATAATGGCGAGCATCTGTACTCAAAGTTCCGATGAACATGTCTTCGTCCGGGGCTACGTCGTCCTCTTTGCGGGTTGCTTTCTCCCCATAAGAGTCCAACTTCCTCAATGAGGTCGGGGGATCTAGTTGTCCGAGCCGCGCCCGCTCTACGCTCGTCAGCGCGCAGCCGGGCTGCGACGGGGGACAGGGAGGCTAAAGAGACATCTCTTCCCTCACCACCCTCCGGGGGGGGGTGCAGTCGCTTACTCCCCCCCCCGGCTGAGCGTTTCCCGAACGCTTTCGTTCGCAGTTGCGACAGGAGTTCACGTCGCATCCGGGCCATCCACAGAGGCGACAGAATCTCCCCAGCGGCTGCGAACAAGTTCGGTATAGGTGCCCCGGCAGCCAGCAATTGTAGCATCTCGTGCTAATGCCGGGGAATGTGCTGGTTTGGGGAGTCCTGGGGGGGGATGTTCGGTTTCCACCGAAGCGTGGGCTGGGTGGCGGGCTTTTCCAGCCGAGCAGTGGCGGGGGCGAAGACTGGGGCGAGGGCTGGGGGGTGAGCCTCTGCGGCGGCTTCGCCTTCGGAGGCGAACCGCCCAGCCCCTTGGTCCAGGCGGCAGGATGGGTGTCCGGGTCCGGGGGAGCGGAGCGGGGGCTCGGTGTGGTCGGTTCAGGAGTCGGGGAAGGTTTTGGGGGCCCCGGAGGGGCGTCCGCCACCGGAGCTTCCAGAGCGGCCACCTTCGGGCGGGTCTCCCGCTCCGGCTGCTTGTAGGCCGCTGATGGTAGCACCGACTGTGCCTGTGATGGGGGTGGTCGATAGGCCCTCGCTTTTTCCCTCAATATCTCGCGGCGGCGTCCCGCCCGCTGGAGCTCGAGGAGGCTGATCACATCCTCTCGTTGGATGTGTTCGGCGAAGTCCGGGTGGAGGTTCCCACAGCAGATGTCAAGCTGGGTCGGCAGGGTCAACGGGGGACTCATATGGCTGAAGAGCGTCCGCATTTTTACGATATACTCGGCGATAGGCTCTCCCGGTCCTTGGGTGCGGAGCTCTACCTCTCGACGGAGACGCCCCTGCAAATCTCCATGGCCGAATCGCTCTCGAAAATAGAATACAAACTCCTCGTATGACGTCCACCTGTCCTTCTCTACTCGGATCCAGAGGAGGGCTTCCCCGATGAAGGCTTCAGGGAGCGCCCTCAATAATTCCTCCTCATAGAGATTCCGCGAGGTACAGTACTCGTTCATCCGTCGTAGAAATTCCTCTCCATCTTCGTCCTTCTTCCCCGCGAATCGGGGTCCGAATTTCCTCCAATGGTCAATCCCTCGGTTGTCCCGTGACCAATGGGTGTCCGAGAAGGTGTGCGGGTCCGTTGGAGACAGTCCTCTGGGGGGGGTGGCAGCATGGCTTGGCCGAGCCCGGGGAAGTGGTCCTATGCGAGTGCTGTGTCGGGGGCTGGGGGCCGACAGAGTATAGGTGTCGTGCGGCGGCCAACCTTGGCTACCGCCGACCCCTAATAGCCCTGTGGCGGAAGGGCCGGCTGTTGGGGAAGCGGGGGCATGTCTTGGGGGTAGGAGGTGGGTTGGAAGGGCAAACGTAACCGCCGTACGGTCAGGGGGCATGATTTCGGGCCTTCGGGGAGCGGGTGTCGGGCTGAGCCGCCCGCTCTCTGACCCTCTAGGCCGTCGGCCTGTGAGGGTTCGGGGCGAGGGTGTTGGCGTCCGTTCGGCGTCCTCAGGTCCCCTTGCGTGTCTTTGGGGTTCGGTCGAGGGCGACGTCAGTGGTCTCCATCCATTCCTCTCGTCGCTCTCGAATCGAGGCTGCTGGTGGCTGTCGCACGTCAGCGGACGGAGTAGCGTCGCTGTCAAAGGATCCACCAAGGCGGCCGAGAGTGTGAATGGGGGGAATCCCCCCGTTCATCCTGCGATACGTCCCATCGTATCACGGCGCCTGGAATCCGTGTCCTGAATTCGTGACGGACGAGTCGATCCCTCACCTCGCTCTCCGTCCCGTCAATGCTGAGGGCTGCCCTGTCGCAGGCTCCCATAAGCTCTCGGAGGGTGGTCATCCGTTCCACCCTCTGTCGGACTCTCCTCTCTTCCGTGGCCATTAGGGACCTCTGCTACCTCCACGGAGAGGGGAGATCGTGATCGTCGGGGGTCATCTAGGGGGAGGTCGTCATGATGGGGGATGAACAGGTGGTAGTCGTGACCGTGCACGTGGTTGCCGGGGCCTCCGCCATTGCGGTCGTTTATTTAACCCAAACAAAACTAATGTCTCTACCGTAAATACAACCTGGAGGAGGCGGGCAATATTCGAGAACTCAAGAAGAGAAAAAAAATTGTTAAACCCAATCTAAAAAGAAAGCCAAAATGAGAAAGACCAAAAAAAAATATAATCACGTAAACTATAACGTGAGATCTCCCAATTACCCACGTTATTCTCAATTAATTTTACTTCCGAACTTAACTCCTTATTACGGACGTGGGCCGCCTTTCCCCAACTGTCCGAACAAGACCAAAAAAAAAATGTTTAATTCGTCCCGAGAGGAATTCCTTCTTCCAGGCCTGAATGACGAACGTTTTCTCAAATTCTTAAAAAAAAACTTAATGGGAAAACATGAAAACGTAATAATCCACGAAAAGAAAAGGGTTTAGGGAAAAGGGATGGGGGGCGCTCGCGAGAAGCTCAGCGTCACGGTTTTAATGGGCATACGTAGCGTAAAAAGAAAAAAAAGGAAAGTATACAAGGGGTCATCAAAATCAGTGAATTACGGTAGTATGGGGGGAATATCCGTGGTCATCGAAAAAAGGGAAACAAACAAAATGGGGAATCCTAACGTCAGTGTAGCGTCAATGTCCTCGCAAAAGCAAAGTTCTGTTACGGCAATCCCTTTGCCTTTTTAATGCGCAAAACTCAAAACTCAAAACTCAAAAGCCAAAAAAAAAGCATACAATTCGCAATATCAGCGCAGAGCAAAGATAAAAAGGAAAATCAGTTTCAAAAAAAAAGCATCAGTAGGAATTATATCTCAATCAGGAAGCCAATAGCAAGAAAAGCGTTCTCACACAAAGCAATATCAAATTGCAATCAATGGCCAAAATCGCAACACAAGAAAAAGAAATGGGTTCTAGGGAACATGGGAAAATCTCGTCGCCGAAAATACACACAAAAAAAAATTATCACACTTGTCGCTCACGCAAAGCGCCACACAAAAATTCTAAAGGCCGAGTACTTTAACAAAACACAAAAAAAAATAATCTGTTGCGAGAATTAAAAAAAAAGAA
Source organism: Ophion ventricosus (assembly GCA_963932345.1). Lineage (NCBI taxonomy): Eukaryota > Metazoa > Arthropoda > Insecta > Hymenoptera > Ichneumonidae > Ophion > Ophion ventricosus. The sequence continues at coordinate 362,347 of OZ010711.1, read as the reverse complement.
CTTTCCTGCTAACTCGCACAATACGAATCGTTGGTGCCGTGGCGGGACAGGCTTTACCCTTCAAGGGTGGGGAAAATCGGCGTATTCAAACAACAAAAAAAAATTAAAATAATCTTAAAAAAAAATAGAAAAGATTCCGATTTCCAAAAAAAAATTAATAGTCATCATAATAATTTTCTCGATAATAATAATAAGGATTACTACTAACGATAATAGTCGTGGTGGGCACTGAGAAAAAAAACGAAAGTTTTTTTATCGGGCCCCACGTTGGGCGCCAAAATTTGTCACGGGTATCGCGTGATAACGTAGGCGGAGGAAGGGGGAGGAACAAATTCAAAGAAAATTTTTAATTCACAAAAATTAATTAAATCAAAGTTTAATTACTAACAACAAAAACAACACGGTGACTCGATATAATGAAAAAAAAAAGGTTGAACAATAATAATTAATTTTCTATGGTTGACTCGATATAAGCTAGATACTAGTAAAGATAATAATGGCTCAATTCAACGGGTTTCGGTACACGCGATTTCCCAACTAAAATATCTCTACCCGTTTGTACGATTCTAAAGGTTGGGCGCCAGCCTTTCTCGGGCAACGCGGCTTACCGCGTACGCAAGTTACAAAAAAAACGTAAATACGCGACGCGTATCGCTCCGAGCGAGACTCTCGAAAAGAAAAAAAAACAAAACACGGGGACACCTCAGGGTATCGGGGCGAGACGGGGTTCTCCGAACTCAATGGCCTCTTAAATTCCGGACCACGACTAATTTTTCTATCACACGCGAAAAGAAAATTACCTAATAAAAGACGGAATAAAAGAAAATGACATACTTCGGCCGGCGACCAGAGCCTCACGGGGATGGCCACGGCTACGCGCATACGAGGGGGGGGGGGGGGGGGGGGGGGGGGGATCTTTCGCGGGACGACGGGGATCCGCCACACACCTTCTTACAATTGTAACGGCTCAATTTCTTTCTATTTTATTCTGGCCCGGCGAGGTAACGCTCCCCAATTTTATTCTACGATTTGATTCACAATATTGTAATTCGGCGACGCGCGAGGAAGGGACGACGATCTGGGACTCATACGGGGGGGAAGGAGGGACACTCAAAGTCGCCCGAGCGACACAATTTTTACTCACTGAACTTATTCCTCGGCTTTTTGCCGCTCTCGCACAAATAAAGAAAAGGAAGGAGACTTACTCGGTAGATCGATCCGGAGTTATCTCTCTCGTTCGATTGCTCTCTTCTGAATTGTTCTCTTTTTCTTTCTGTTCGCTTCGCTTTACTGTTCTGTGCTCTCTGGACCACGCTCGCAGACTTAATGGCGACCACGCCGGCCGGCTTCTTCCTCGTGCCCGAAATTTTTCACTAGATGGGAAGTCCTCCCATCGAGTTTCCGCATCGATTCCGCGGCTCGCTCTTTCGGTCGTCCCCGTCGATCGATTAACGAATCGATGAGCTCCCCGGTCGGTCAACGCGCCAGCCGGCTCGGCCGCGCGAAGGACGCTGACGATCTGGGGACGCTCGCTTGGACTGTGACTCGGGACATGGCGTTAGTGGAGCTCCGGATGCGAGGTCGAGACTTCGCGAGGCCGCGAGATGGCGCGCACGATGACGAATGTGTCGAGCACCGGGCCGACGTGGCCCTCGCCGACAGTCCGCGTGTTCCTCGCGTATGGGTCGTCGTAAAAGGGGGGGGGGGAGGAGGGGGCAGGAATAGTCGCTGATTCGATACAAAAATAATACTATAGCTAATTCTTATATTTAACGATTTAATGTTTTACGTGAAGGGCGCGGCGGAGATTGAGCCCGAGCGCGGTCACGCGGGGTTTTTCTCGATAACTTGTGACGTAACGTCACAATACATGGTAGTTTTTTAAAAACGGTATGCTGTAATGCCCCCATGGTAGGGTTTCAGAGGTCCCTGGTATGATATACCGCTTATCATCATGGGGACTTAGAGCGATTTTCGTCTCACAAATGGTGTAGACCTTATGCAACTTCGATCGAATACACGTTTGACTACGCATCATTTCAATGTCTTCCTTTAAGCATCGAGCATAATCGTCAAACGTGATTGTCCTAGCCACAACACTGCTCTTGACACCTTTACCTTTTTTAGTTTCCTTCTTGCCCTCGACACGTGTCGCATACATTTTCGATCGAAGTCCAATGAACTCGGTCATAATTGCACCATTGCATTTGTCTTTCATGAGACCGGGTACCTTCTTGTTGACAAGCGGCATACCATACCTATTGTCCGCTGAATAGTTGCTCGTATCAAATTTTTCAATATCGCACTTCATGTCTACATATACATCTTCGCTCTCAATGGCATATATGAGGCTATCTGTATCGGTATACATCACTTTACATTTATCGCGATAAAGAGGTACCATATACCCGTGATGAAATCCATACAAGCACGTTTTGGATATGTCGAGTATGCACATACCTACATATATCGGCTTGTTGAATTTCACCCCGAGATTGCGCAATTCTACGGCAACGAGGTTTTCAGAAAAAAACAGTTCGGCTGTGAAAGTTTGGCTTCGCAATCATTGCCTCCGCGCCATACCTGCCCTCCCATTTTGTCAAAAGCTTTACATCTACATGATTGTGCACATTCTCCATCGTTTTGCCAAACACCGCATTATTCATCAATTTGAATAAATTCTTTTCAAAATCGTTTTTGGCCAGCGTTCAAACTGAGTATCTAACTCAATATACGAACGCAGCCATGCAGATTGTGTGAACTGTAATACCCTATGGATTTTCGTGAGGCAAAGTCCATGACGTAAACATTGTTGCAAATTTCGATAGTGTATGATGTAGCGTTTTTTATCGCAGACAGTTGCTAGCAGGTTCTCCTGCTGCTTACCCGGTGGTTTTTCATGCATTGGGCAAAACGGTAGGTCTTTGTGCACATCATGTAGATATTGGGGATATTCCAAGTCAACCTCAAGGATGTATCCGGTAAGTGAATCTAGCGCGATGGATGATGGATCAAACTTGGACACGTCGTTGACCCATCGAAAATCTGCATATGGCAAAGGTTGACACATTGCCCATCCATACAAATTGTTGACATCAAAATACATCAAGTATGATGATGCTTTCGATGGACCAAACGACTTCATATACTTATTATTAGCACGTGGATATCGGTTTGAGCATTGAATAAGACGACCACGTATACCCTGCTCAACGAATAAAACCATGTCGATGTCCGTTAGCAATTCAAACTGGACATTTGAGTGTTTTAACATTGCATCCCATGTATACCCTGGCAATGTATAGTAATACGCAGGATCTAGTCCACAGCTCTCAATGCACGTATTCCGAAAGTTTTCGAAAATGTCTGCTAATAATAAGAAATCTGTCTTCAAGTATTAATCGCGATATTCACCCAGCGTTCGAATGGAGAACCGTTCCCAGACATTCTCAGCATGAGCGTACTCGCTCTCGGATACTGTAGCATCTGTCAGGGAACTATAAAATGCGTCATGTGATGGTAAGCAAGTGTCGTTCAACCTGCTCACGTCGTCAATATACTCATAAGGGAAGACCCCTTTTCGCGTCAGCAAATTGAAATCGTCTGCCGATAGTGTTAGAAATTGCGTACGTAATACTTTGAGTTTGTCCTCGGTCAAAAATGAGGCTAATTTGTCGAGGCTGGTGTTGAGGAATTTGTATGAATCGATGAAGCGCAATTGGATTTTCTGTTTAGAATCGTCTGTGATTTGAACATCCTTCGTGAAGGAGATGTATTTCTCTTTTGTGATTGGAAGCACATCGGTTTTCCCTTCGAACGCTGTGGCTACTTCCTTGATGATAAAATGCGCATCGTAACCCGATAAATTGTGGAAACCTACTGGAATGACTGTTTGTAATTTAAATTGCAATTAGAATGGGCAGGGCCTCTATAGCGTCCAGTCAGATGGCAATGATCTCGAACGCGTATATCATCTTGCGCGAACGGTTTCCTGCATATATGACATTGGGTCGCTTTGCGAAAACTTGCCCACTCACTCGGTGTCAGATAAATCATTGGGACATTGTCGCAGAAAATTTCTTTTATGCGCAATGCTAGATTTTTAACTTCTTCGACAAACCACGAGACACAATCAGCACTGCGACGCGAGTGATACGAAGAAAGCAATTGATCGTACTAACAACACACGTAATATCCGATACTAAACACTTCATGGTGTTGATACATATTTTTTGCTTGGTTCTTCTCATCAGTCTTTGCTAACACACACTCCAAATCGGTATACACAATGAACGGATGTCGCTCTTTCCGGCTAAAGTTGGTGAATTGGAGCCACTTGTTGGTGTCAACAGTCGGTGTCGGTAGTCGGTTCGCGCAGTCGTTTATTGCTCCACATTCGACCTCGTGCGATTGCAATTTATCCTCGGATCCGAAGTAATGCAAACACCTGCAAAAAAATAGATTTCTTTTGTTGAATTGTCTAGTATAAATCATTATATATATCAATCATGTTAGATTTACGCACCGATCGCAGATATGTTTTTTATGACCGTTTCGGTTCAGTTGTGCGTTTACGAGTCTCGACAGATTCTTGATGCATGTGAAATGCCCCACATTGTTGTCCTCAGTATCTTGGGTGTACAGCAAATTGATATGCTTTTCCTTCTTATTTTGAGTCATGCATATTGGAACGATGTCCTTTTTGGCGGTGGTGGTGGTGTACACGTTAATGGATAAATTGTTTTGCAGCTCAAATTTTTTTATTTGGTGTATGGTTACCGGGAATTGAATGTCCTGTAGATTCAGTACGCTTGAGTAATGTGGGTAAGAAGACGGATGGTCACTGTTTCGTTCGGCTGGGTATAAAGCAGCGACTACTGCCCATGCGAAACATGCGTGATCGTGTGATTTCACATTATTCACTGCCCTCTTCATCACGATCTCCCGCAGCAATGAAATGACACACGCAGCGGGCATTGGATTGTACTTATTTATATTGATTGTAAGATTAAGTATTTCCCGCAAAGCCCAGCCACTGTTTCGCTCTTGAAATTCGTCCAGCAAGGTTAAAGTAGGCTCCATAACGCGTTGTTCGTATCACTGATTCAAATCGCTTGTGTTGAATAGTTCACAGTTTCGCGTGTTAATACTTTTATTGGCATGGTTGTCACCACTCGTGAATTCACCATTGAACACTGTATTAACGTTAACGCTATTGTGCTTGCAAATAGTATTTTGCACATGTAGAAGTACGAGGTCTCGAGCATCTTTGAGAAATTGTTGTGGTTCGATGTGGTTGCGATTGATTACGGAACTGGTCAATATGCGACTATTGAAGGATGTGTCAATCTCTCGCCAGATTAGCCCATGATCGCCGTGTCCTGCACCCGTGCGTATAAAATGATTACGCACAGAATTCCTCAATCCTTCCAGCCGCGCTATTTGGGCTATCAATGACTGTTGAAGTCCAATTGATAGTCGCGGGCGCTTAATCCGGCTTTGCGTTTCCAATTCTTCGATAAACTCAGCGCACCGTTGTTCCCACACAGCAAAATCTTCGAATGAACTTAGGAGGGCGGCTTGGTCATGCAAGATTTGTTCTGACTTCTCCGCGTTGCTCTCCATATTTTATGAAACGAGGCTTCTCAAAAGAGATGATGTTCACGAACTGACTGCTCGATCCAAAGTGCAAACACTTTTGAGCGCAGCAGATCATTAAAAATGGTTTTCCCCTTTAGAAATTTTTCGTCTTTCCCTACCAGCTCGGAAAATATCACCAACCCACCAGAATTTTCTAATATCGCGTTGGTATGGATTGCCGAGAAAAATAAAACAGAGCATGTCAGTCGAGATGCGTGTAGACTCAAGTGGTCCACGGTCGAAGCCTAAAAAAGGCCTTTATCCATAGATCTCCAAAAGTTTATAGTTTTTAAAAAATAAACACCCCGTTATCATATATGCTTTGAATATTGGAGCAATAAAAAAAAATCGAATGGCTTGCAGAGTGGCGTTAACGAAGAAAAAACAAATTCCTTAACCATGGGGCTAACTTGTCCAGACCTGTATGATCTCAAGTGTCGGGGCATCAAGGTTTGGCGTTGCACTCTCTGTATATATATTATCGTTCAGAGATGAAAAACTAAAGTCTTGTAGAATGGAAATGCATTTTTTTTCCCGGATCACCATCTTCGTCGCATGCTGTCGTAAAATTTTATGGGTTTTCAAGTGTGGACCTATGGAATGATCAGGCTCGAGTTGCACATGCGAAGCGATAGGGTATGAACATATAGGTCACTGGCGCTCGACGTAAGAAAAAAGAGTCCTAAAATTTGAGACTTTCGGACGAGGTGGTTGAAACGTTGCAGTGTATAACAGTGTCTCGGACATGAGCCTCCGTCCAGATAGTTGAAAAAAAGAACATCTGGATAAATTTATGCACCTTTTCTTAGCCCTCTACGTAACTTCTTAAGAGACAACGTTTTTTTTTTTTTTTTTCGTATTTCGCCTATGTTCAAGTGCGAAAGCGCTTTCCATTTCTCGTACTAAAACTATGTTAAAAAAAATCGAACAGCAGATAGGCATCCCCACCATACTAGAAAAAACCTATAGGGATTCGAAAATATGCACTTCCCCAAAAGGGCATTTGGGGCAGCAGTTTTCATCATTATAGTCTCGAACCTCCGGAGAGTGCACTTTTTGACTGTACATCGACAAGATAGCGTGAGAAAGATTAAAAATGGCTGAAGAAATCGTGATTTCGGATAGTGAAGTAGAAATGATCGTGGTTGACGATGTATATTTAGCTGAATATCACTATTATGATAGTGACGTCGTTGAAATCAATGACGGTGGTGAACACCGCATGGACGTCAACAATGGAGTTGCCGAACCGGACGATGATGAGCCCGAGGTCATCGTTATTGAAGATGAAGAGCCTGAGGTCATCGCCATTGAGGACATCGACGACAACGCCATCGATGACGACTACGGGGATCAAGTCATCTCGGATGACTCGGATTATGTGAGTGATAGTGATGATGGTGAACACTATGAATACTCGGAACGCTATTTAAATAGAGTGGCCGTAAATAGTTTCAACGATATGGACAAAGTTTGCGTGCACCATCTGTTTTATGAAGGCGTGCACATGGATATTTCGCTGTGCATATCGTGTTTCGCCAATGCAAGAGGCGTCTTTACGGAAATGCGTGAGGTGCGCATCCACACCGTTGAAATACTAAAATTCCCTGAGGGCAAATATTGCAAGGACTGCAGAGAGCCTTTATTCCAAGCGATGCCAAAATCCGCGTCTTTGAGTTGCACGGGATCAAAAATCATTGTGAGTGTTGTGAATTGAATCATAAGAATGAAATAAGTTTATGTAAAAAAAAATGTCTTAACGATAAAAAGGTTTTTTCTTGTTTGTTTCAGTTTGGTGACACGGGTTGTGAATAGACTTATTTTGTAACGCGTGCGCACGCACACACACACACACACACACAATTTGTGACACGTGTTGTACATAGAGGCTTATTTTGTAACGCACATACACACATACACACTACCACACATAAAAAAAAATAAAAAGTTATTATTATAATAACAAAAAAGTGTGTGTTTCATTAACCCTTTCCCTTCTCTCGGACCCTCCTCAGCTTCCGCGTGTTGGATCCTTTTCCCCCACTCTCTGCCACCCCCCCCCGCCGTTTCCCTCCACCACAGCCGCGCACTCGGCTACCGCATGCCGGATCCCCCCACCCCTGTGACGTCACACCCTGCCCCGCCCCGCCATGCATACCCCGGCTTCCCCGCGCTCGACTCCCCCGCCCCGCTCCCCCCTGAGATCCCTGAGTTAGAACTGGTATAGCTCCTCTACTTAGATGCTTTGTCTCGGATAAACATCTTGGAAGATGAAATCCCTAACGCTTTAGACGAATTCATGAACGATACATACCCGAGTTACGATAATTATTTGGAAGAATAAGACTCATTTGAAAAATCCGAAAACATATTTTTCAAAGAAGGAAGAACAAATAAAAATGGTCGAATAATAACAGACAATCCTAATAAAAAAGGATTTTTAATTCATTGCGACGGTGACAAAGTAGCCTGGTACGGAGAAATTAAAACAAGAATGATAAACAAAGAATCAATAGAGATTAGAATCAAAGATTTGAGGATTCGAAGAATAATAATAGAAATAATCGAGTATATGCATTCTAAATTAAATCCCGAAAAAGAATTAACAATTTATGTAAATCAGGTAGAAGATCCTACTACCCAGAAAGAAAACGAAAGAACAATTAAAGAATTACATGAATCAACTCTCGGAGGACATAATGGACCGCAAAAAACGATAGAAAAACTAAGACAAAAATATAATTGGACTGGAATGACCAAAGACGTAGAAAAAGTAATTCAACTATGTCAAATATGTCAAAAAGAAAAATTAACTTCACAAGTAACGAGACCTAATCCAGGAAATCCTGACATTCCTATGAATCCTAACGATAAAGTGTCATTAGATGTAATGGGACCATTACTTCCAAATCAAGGCCATAAATACACATTGGTTATACAAGCCTACCTAACGCGATATTTGGTAATAACTCCGCTCAAGACAAAAAATTCACAAAAAGTACTTGAAAAATGTTGGGAGAATTATTGTAAAATATTTGGGATTTCTAAAGAAGTTATAACGGACAATGGCGTCGAATTTGAAGGGAAATTTTACGAAGTAATGTGTGAGAAATTAAAGGTCAAGTATACTGCGACTTCTGTGTATCACCCACAGTCAAATGGTAAAAATGAAAGAGCACATCGGGAAATCCTCAATTACGTACGGAGCTACATGGTGGAAAGTACCGATTGGATAAATCAATTGTCAAGGGCTATGATCTCTTATAATTCGACAAGAAATTAAAAGACAGGAGTGTCTCCTTTCGAATTTTTATTTGGTTATGCCCCAAATATCCCTCTCGATGCCGAATAACTCGAAATGAGTATAAAAGAAAAATATGATTTATTACGAAAATATCGGGAAAAGGTCCGCGAAAAGGCAAAAGAAAAAATACAAAAATCCCAAGAAAATACTCGCGAAAGATTATGCTCCCAAAGAATTCCTAGATCCTTAAGAGTAGGACAAGAACTATTAGTTAAGAGAAAACAACCGGGTTCATCAAAATTACGTAGTCCATGGGAAGGACCCTATACTATAGAAAGAATCTTAAATGAACAAAGTATAATAATAAGAAGAGGCAATGACCGCGTAACATATAATAAAATATATGTAAAACCATATTTTACAGATGAAAATGAATCCGATGACAGAATTAACAGTACTGATACTGATGACGACGATACTAATCCCAATGACCCACAACCAGATACAAGTAAGCAACATTGGGAATGAGAAATCAGTTTATCTAGAAAGCATGGGAAAAACACACGTTTACCACGAAACCTGGAAAGTAATCATCGGAATAGAATTTAGCCACTTACCAGAAGAAATATTCAAATTAAAGAATAAGACTAAAGAATTATATAATATATGTCTAGAATATAAACCAAGATTCATATGTCAAAGTATGAAACAGATCGAAGCGCAAATTAAACGAAATGAAACATTAGAAAGTCAATTAAAGCGTTACCCCCACTTGTAGCGCAAAAAAAGGCCTTTTTCATGAATTTTTTTAAAGAAAACTACAAAACTTTTTTAATCGATCAATATACCATCTTAAAGAACACATCTTGAAGAACTTTCAGTAATTTTTTTATTGAAAAATATTACATTGTTTAGTGGCAAATGGTCGTCAATGAAATAATGTTTTTATATACACGGTTTGCGGTGACCAACATTGCGGCGAAGTGGATCATCTGAAAAAAAATGCGGATGGATTTAGTCAAATATAAGTATAAACTAGTCTTTAATCGAAGGATTTTAAAAAATATTCATTTTTCACTAAATGGCGGACAGTCAAAGTTAATGGTTCGATTTTAACGAAAAAAAACGGCCGTTTTTTGGCTATAAAACGGCAATTTTTTTTCGACAAAAAAAAATCGAACGATTAAAGACTACATTTTTATGTATTAAATAAGCCTGCAAAATTTCAAGAAGATCGGTTCATTAGTGTTCGAGTAATCTTGGTCACCGACTTCAGAAATGCCATTTTGAGAAAAACGCGTTTAAAGTTTCAATTTCAGTTTACACGAAGAAAATATTTTTTTTTGTAAACTTACATAGAGTCATCTATTCCGGGCCCATACAGAAGTTCTTCCGCCGACGATGCCGCTTGCAAAACGGAAATTTGGTGTTGCCTTCGTAACATTCTTCCTTCACGAGTGCTCTCGGCCGCACGTCTCTCTGCCAGTGCAATCCGTGCTTCGTCCATTTTATCAGCGTATTCGTACGCGTTGTGTCCACAGCTCACTCCGATTGAGTTCAAATAAAATAATAATGATTTTGAACCTTCGTTGAATAGTCCAACGGCAATATAAGCTGCTAAATTTACAACGATTGCTCCACTCGAGACGATTTTTGGGCTGATTTTCCAAATAAGTTGGTTGAAGCTTTCGTTGTTATTTTGATTGAAGCCACCGACGCATCTTTAGAGTAAAGTTTCCTTACTCAGATCGTTGTATATAGGTCTGATGGCATCCAATACATTTGATGGAAGTGGTTTGTAATCGTGTTGGAAAGCCTCGTTTCTCGCCTGAGCTCGTTGATACGAACACCACGATTCTTCACCGGTTGGACATCTCTCATGGTGTGGATTTGCATCGGTTGAACTGTAATGATCGAAGGTCGCCCATATTGCCTCATGCATATCGTGAACAGAAGCAAAATGGCGTCGAATAGCAAGTCCATAGTACACAGTGAGCTTGTCAATAAATTTTCCTGTCAGCTGTCCTTTACCACCAAGCTTTTTGTTTTTTTTTTTTAATTACGAAGGCGGGATCCCATACGCTTTTGGACGTGACCGATGCATTCTTTTTTTATAACTTCTACGTCGTCATAAGGATGAGAATTTACTAGCCCAGTGTACGTTTTCGAATCTCCGTCTCCAATATAGTAACGGTACAGGACATTATATTTTTCTATTGAACGCTTGAAGATTTCGATAATGGAGTCCACCTCCATTTTTCCCGAGGAGCCTTCGTGATTTGCACTGCAGTTATCTTCGTGTGTTTCGTACCATTCTTCGTATTCCGCATCATTTAGCTTATGTTTCCACGATTCACACATTTTACAATACGCACTTTTTACCACAAGATCAAGTACTTTTCCACTGTAGTAGCCTATGACTGATGTGACTCCGAACAACGACGTATATCCTCGCTTCCTCCAGGATCCATCTCCGGAAACTGTTAATTGAGGAGTTGCATCGCCTTCTGCATTAGGTGTATCTTCAATTTCTTCTCGTACGGCTTTTTTAAATATTACATCTGCACATGTTTTCACAGACTCATAAATACTTTTCAAAATTATTGAATATGGAGTCTCGGTAAGAAACCTTGGCATGTCCATAAGTCCGCAAAATTTTTGTGCTCCAGCCAATCCTATGCCGAGAACTCGCATGGTGAATATAAATCGACGATTTATTTCATACGAATGTTCCAAAAAAGGAGAAGATGGTATCAAATGATCTGCACATGAGTCACATTTCACAACGATTTTGAAGCCTAGTCCTCTTGCACTTGCCGTTTCAAATGTAATATTTCCATTACACGTTTTGCACTTCACTAAATTTGAAATAGCAGCAAACACAACCCAAAAGTTCAAAATCCGATATTCAATATTAGGACTTTGATTCACAGTCATATCAATATTATTTTTCAGTTTCTTCGCAGACGTGCTGAAACTTTCAGTTTCCGTTTCGGCCAGGTTGGGGTTAAAAACACCCTTCCTTTTTTTTGGTCGAGATTTCCGTAAATTATCACTGCTCCTTGTTTGTCGCGAACCTTTTTTTCCATCCATTTTTGAATGTAAAATGAATAAAAACTGCGCTTATAATATTATGAACGGCGGAATATACGTCTTATATAGTCGAACTTTCGAGCTACACTGACGAGTTTAGACCATAACAGACAACGAAATAGTAATTTATGCTACAAGTGCGGGAAACAACGAATTCCATCGCGCGTGAAGTTGCCGCATGAGCCGAAGGCTTATGGTGCATTTCACACGAATACGAGTGAGAAATGCACCATAAGTCGAGGCGAATTCGGCAACTTACGCGCGATGTAATTCGTTTTTTTCGCACATGTCCCATACATTATTTTTTGCAATGACTGTCTCGAAAGTGGGATTTAAGATTCAACAAAACCAATAACCAATAACCATAACCAATTCTTATTGTTTCACATTTCAAACGTCAACCGTGATAAGTTGACGTTTTATATCACATGAATGTCGCTATATTCAAGTTTGTTCGATCGGTCCAAAATCGTAGAACAAAAAACTATCAACCGTGAAAAAAAAAACCGTTTTTTCGTGAATCAATGCGGTAAAGTGAGCTATAAATAGATTTTTTTCCGCACTAGTGCGGGAAAGTCTCGCATTCCCGCACTAGTGCGGGAAAGTAAGCATCATTGAGAAATAAGCCACTTTCCGCACGCTAAACACCAATCGAAAATCGCACTTTCGGGGCAGGCATTGCAAAAATACGTTTTTATAAATTCCAGTCTATTATATGAACGTTGTGAATGCCAGGTATGCGACCCTTTTCATCGAACAATGCATTGAAGGTCGGAGGGAGGGTCGAGCGCGCCAGACGGCAGACTAGCCGGTCGTTTACACAACGGATTCTTCTCTTTCAACGCTCATATCTCAGTCAATTTTGTTCGGATCGACTTGAAATTTTCAGGACATATTCTCAGATACTTATACTTCAAAAAAATGCAATAAAAAAAAATCGATTTTTTCAAAATCGCAAGTGGTGGTAACCCCTTAAAGACGCTGTATCATTTAATTGGTCGAAGAATAAGAGGAGGACTCTTTAACATTGTTGGAGAAAGAATAAAATTACTTTTTGGAACATTATCATCCTCTGACGCTACGTACTTTAATAACGAGATTGATAAATTAAGAAATGATAATTTGCTGATAGCGCACTTGGTAAAAAATCAGACAACCTTAATGATGAATCAACTTTTAAAAAAATGATAAAACCTTTAGAGACATGATTATACAATTTAAATTATCGAGTGGAATTATAAAAAATTTACATGAGGAAACGAGAAGAAATACTATTAACATACAAATTAATGAAATATTATCTGGATATACCACATTATATCAATATTTGAGAACAAGCAATAACAGATTTACTAAATGCTATAATTGATGGAAAACATGGAACAGAATTTAAGGAATCATACGATATCCTCATTTCTTCGCAGTTCCGCTGAATGAAGAGCATTTTTCGACACTAATTCACATAAGTCATTCAACAATTGCGGTAATACAAGTAAAGTTAATATATATATTCTGTAAGTATCAATATTAGAGGAAGAAATGTACGAAATACTATATCCAATCGTGATTCCAAGTTATTCAATGAAAAAAAGGATATATATTATGTCATATAGATACAGATTATATAGTGATTCTCGAAAAGAAAACAAGATTCTTCCCGTTACAAACCGTAGATTTTGAAAATTTAACGAGAGTAGAGTACACGTATTTAATTCAAAGAAAACATCCAGGTTATTCAACACAGTCTTCTACATCGTGTGTGATAACAATGATTCTCGCAAGAAAAGAAAATATGTGTACACCAAAATATGTACAGTTAGAAAGTTCCTTGTTTATTCAATTGAAAACAGGACAATACTGGCTTGTAATACCAGTAAAAGAAAGAACGCTTCATGTATTATGTCCCGATAATCCTCGCAGAACAATAAAACTTGAATCAAATGTAAAAGTTCATCTTGAAAAGGGATGTTTAGCAATCGCAATACATGTAATATTAAAAGCCTCTAAAGTAATTAAAACAATTGAATCCGACATAATGTTACAAGGAAGTTTAAACGAATCAGAAATAAAAGATCTACGAATTAATAAGGTTAAAGAAAAATAACTAAATATTAGTGTGATCTCTGAAAACTATATTAACTCGAAAAATTTACAAGATTTGGGAACAAATATCGAAGAAATAAATCAACAAATAAATGAATTAGCATTGCGAAGAAAACCAAAGACTATTAAAGAACACATTCAAGATGGACTTCAATATATAGGATATACGGCTATAAGCATAACAATTACCTGTATTCTGTAGAAAAACGGTATTTTAAAATGTTTGAAAAGAACAATTTCTTGTTGTTTGAAACCATGCGTAATATTTGATGATTACAATTTCGGAAATAATTCACAGCTATAGATAGACCCGAACATATACATCTTAGAGAATCATTAAAAGGTAACATAACGAAAGAACAAGAATTACAGAAATATAAGAAAGTGAAGAATCGCCAAAAGTTAATTAAAAAATTATTTAGACCAAAACAATCAACCAGTCAAATATAAGAAATTCATGGACACCAAAATTCTTTAAGGAGGGAGGAATGTAACGGTGAAATTTGACACCTTCTGGATAAGTTACTCGGTGACGCGTTATATATTTCCCCACCAAGTAGTCAATGCATATTGCGTTATTCCCAATCATATATAAGAGCGTCCCGCAAGCGCGGGTGAATTGTTATCGTCATTCTCAATCTAGAGTCTTCAACGAGCGTATCGTTAAAGTATTGTTGCCGAGCTAAGTGCATTTTGTCCAGTGTAGTTGTAATCCGGAATATTCATTGGTCGTCATAAGAACTTTCTACAAAATTAACTACTCACTTCGATCGACGTCAACATCCAGCCGCTATCATGAAAGAAGAGTCATCAGTCGGCGCATCATATTACAATCGTTGGAAAAAGACTCCGAGAATAATACAGACCAGTAGTTCGTCATACGATTGTAATAATAAATAAAGAAAACTCTTCGATAAGCGATAACGACGTTTTTTTAAAAACATATATGTTCACCCAACGGTGTAACAGTATATGTATATATGTATATGTATTCAGGGTGTACCTAAACTACTAGTTTTCCGTTCATGGGCATACAGGGTGTCTCTTTCCGAGCAAAACCCTTTTTTTTAAATGTCGTGCGACAAAAATTGGCCGAGATATTCACGAGTAAAACTCTACGCCACTCAACAATGGCACAGTAGTTTCGGCGTCGGAGCTGTCGCTAGCGCGGGTTCGAAGTCACGTTCGAGGAGGTGAATTTTTTTTCAATTTTTTTTTTTGCTTGTCGGATAATGACCACGATTAATTAATATGCAAGTGAATTTATTGTTAAATCATTTTTATTTATAACATTGAAATATTCTTTTTTCAGTCTGCCAGGTGCTACGACGATAAGTAACACATTTGGCATATCTTTCCTACGAAAAAACGATAGTCGCGTTGGTAAATTCCTCGCTGCGGAATGAGAACGTTCGGGTTCGAGACTAGTCTATGGTCACTTTTATTTTCGCTCCGCTAGTGACATTTTTTTTACTGCTCGCAATACAAATTATTCTGTGCAATGGATAATATTGTTAAACAAATTTTGTTAATATTTTATTTAGGCGACCAAGTGAGGTTTCGAACGTTTCTCATTGAACCTCGTCACGAAAATAATGAGAAGATTTTTCAATGATATCATTACATTCATAAAATTATGATGAAACGTATTTAATTAAGAATACATTAAAAGGTTCACTTTTAAAGCAGTCAGGCGCTGGGACCGTGCACCAATGCGTTCGACGTGAAACGATCAATCACAAACACAAAACGTTGGTCGAATTGGTAGGTTGCCTGCCGCAGAACGGGAATGTTCGGGTTCAAGGCAAAGCTACGGGTCGCTTTTTTTTTCAACGCAAAGTTGCATTTTTCACTGGATAATCATCGCAATGCAGATTTTTCGTTACGAGCGTACACTAACCATCCTTACGGTGAAGATTTACGGGAAAAAATTGATTCCCCAGGAATTTCCGGAGTTAGTCTTTTGACGAGAATCTTTACAAATTCAATTCTGTCGTCGACAATAATAATGAGTCTTCATTTGCGGTAATAAAAATGCCGAACTTTTATTAACAAATTGTGTAAACAAAAATACCAATAGGCTCAAGCCAACCCAAGAAATAATTTAATTTTGTTGTCTTGAGGTAAAATAAATTTTCACATGTCGTATTGAATATTCCCCAGATCCGAAAACTTCTGAAATGTAATGTAATGTTGATATGAAAACCAATATTTGGCAGTTTTTTTGCATCAATTTTCCAGGTTTGATTGCGTTTTCATAGTTCAAAAGTGTCACTTTAGCTGAAACACTGATTAAAAGATCAGTTTAATTTATTTTTAATTACTTTTTTTGAGTTCTTTTTCGCTTTCATCTTATTTCCGGTCAGAGCGAATGAATCATTTGACCGGTGCTTGAAGATACAAGTTTAATGATGGAATCGTTCTTTACGCGACAAAGACGAAATCAACGTCTGGCTCGATGTTTCGGCATGAGTTGTAACCCTTTTCGAACATACTCATCATTGAATTTATCGATTACATTTTATTTTGAGGCAATAAGCCCCGAGACATGTGCGGTGCGTTACTGAAACAGAGCCTGAGTCATTATCCACTGACGACAAGAGAATAAAGGCGAAATCGATGCTCCGAACGAAATCGGTGCTCGAAGATACAATTTTAATCATAGAATAACTCTTTACGAGACCAAAGCGGGCACGTCGAACAGTTGGGAATGGGGGCGTTTAGGCTAGCAATCCGAAATCTTCCTTTTTTTTACACAAAAATGCTTCTTTAATAGAATAACACCGCTCAGATGTTTGGTTTTATTATAACAAGTAGAAAGAAGATACATTTATAGCTCTATTGGTTATTAAGCATAATTATTGATTGTATATTGTTTTTGCTTCTTATCAAAAACCTGCCCAGTATATCAGTGTCGACGTTTACGTGGTACCGCAATTGATGGCTTTGTCGACGAACAACCCTCGCGTTTTCGTGTGCCCATACATGCTCGTTGTGGTTGTTGCGTACACTGCTTTGTGTGAAAATACATTCGTCTGTGTGCAATATTTTCGCCGGAAATGCACGGCCAGCCTCATACTGTTCGATAAGCCAGTTAGCCAATCGTAGTTTTTATACGGGCACCCGATGAAATGGATCCTGATCATCAGCTTTCAATACCCGGCGTATAGTACACCTAATCGTTGTTGAGTCCCCCTGAGATTCTTCTAATGTTCCGTTCCCGTACACCAATCGCTTCACGGTTCTGTCGTTCACTGTCAATTAGGTTGTGGATATCGTTCGCGATTTGGGTACCCAAATAAATTCCAGACACTCTCCTGCATCTTCATCAGCGAGCCCATAACAAATTATCCAACATTATCAAAAATTGTTAAATAAACCCGGGAACACGCTTCCTCAGTTTGCACTGGGAAACATTCACCTACCCCCGGGAGTTAGGCTTGATCGTAATCTAGACCGAAACGATAATGCTGGGTGATACTCGAGGGTGCCGATACCACCTGGGCTGCCGCCCAGTAAAAAAAACATGTTAATAATGTCGCTATGTCGATAGCCGCTCCCTCAAACCAGAGGGTGAACGGCTACATCAGTCCAGAGTCGTGTTGCCTGAGTAAACGGAGGGATCTAAGGATGACCGCCTTCTGCATCTGACCTGCTAGCAAGTGGACCCTGGATTTGCAAACCAGTATGTCGGAGAGCCTCGATACAAAAGACTACGTCATCCCCCCGAGTGGGCCGATGATGAGGACAACGAGAGTTACCCTGAATCCCCGGTGCTAACGACGTAGCTCGGCCAAGAGAGGTTGATACTTGCGCCGTTTCTCCTCCTCCTTTCGCCGGATGTTAATGTCGGCCGAGGACGAGAATCAATGACGTAAATCGTCTTCTCGTCGAAATCGAAGAGGACAACATCAGGCTTAGTCGCTTGAAGCGGCCCGGTGGTCGCGAACGAGTAGTTCCAATAAATCTTGCACCTCTCGCTCACGACAACGGACTCAATAGCTGCTGGCAAATAAGGCGGCACGGGCTCCCGTTCTATCTCATAAGCGTGCCGCAAAGGGCAATATAACATCGCCATGTCGCCGGCAATACAATATCGGCATGTCACGGCCCTTGGGGCCGCGGATATAGCCGGAGACCGCATATACAGTCGGTGACAAAATTGAGTGGACACCTGACTGATTTGAAGAGATTGGCCAAAATTACACGATTCCTCCAGTTAATCTTTAGTAATTTGTTTTTTTAATTGAAGGTTATATATTTATACGTAATTTCCCCCAATGTACCAATAATAACTCTGATAATATTTCATGGCAAACATTTATGAACGACAGTATTGTTCTCGAGAGAGGGACAAAATTAAGTGGACACTGTTCACATAGCGAGGTTAGGTGGTTTACGCGCACCAAATATGTTAGTAAACAACGTTTTCATGTGCTAACAAATCGTATCTGTTCCTTCATTTCAACAAAGCATCGTTTTGAGTACCAGTTATTCGATTCACGTAGCAATGAGCAGTCACGAAGAAATTTCCTTGCAAATTAGAAATTTAATTATTTCTGACCGACTTGGAGGGCTCAGTTACAGAGTCATCGGTGAAAAATATAAGGTTTCTAAAAGTGCTGTCCATAAAATGTGGAAAAAGTATTAAAAATACAATACAACAGATAATTTAAGAGGTCGCGGTCGCAAGCGATGCACAACGGATACATGCGATCGACGCATTGTTAGAGAATGCAGACGCGAACCCATGATAACACGACGTGAATTAGTTGAGAGACTGGACCTGGACATCGACGAAAACCGTGTCGCGTAGATTGAAAGAAGCATCGTTGCATAGTCGTGTACCTCGACGTAAGCCGTTTATAAACAGCACGAATAAACGGAAATGGCTAAGATTTGCAAAAAAATATGTGAATAAGCCAATTTCATTTTGGAAAACGTTGTGTGGAGCGATGAAAGCAAGTTTGAACTGTTTAGCACGAAAAGAAGATCAAGAGTGTGGAGAAAATCGACCGAGGCATTTAAGGAATAATTTAAAACTCCCACTGTAAAGTTTGGCGGTGATTCCATAATGGTGTGGGGGTGTTTTTCATTTAACGCGGTAGGGAATGTAGTTCTGATCGACACAATTATGAATGCCGATCTATACATCACCATCCTAACCGAGAATTTAGAAGAGTCAGTAGAAAAAATGGGAATTGCTGACGACTTCATCTATCAGCAAGACAACGATCCCAAGCATACCGCGAAGAAAATAAAAAATGTTTCCAAGATGCGAAGATAAAGGCCTTAGAGTGGCCTGCACAAAGTCCCGATATAAACCCTATCGAAAATGTATGGCCCGTAATCGATAAAAAAATTTCAAAAACACAAAGAACAAACAAACGGAGTTTTTTCGAGGAAATAAAATCGTCCTGGGAAAATATAGATAAAAACCTTATTGAAAATCTCGTGGAAACTATTCCAAAACGATTACAAGCTGTAATTAAAGCTAAAGGAGGACACACGAAGTATTAAATTGCAATATTCGGCATAAAACATTGAGCTGTTGAAATGTCCACTTTATTTTGTCCACCTTAGATTTATAATATTTTTCTATTAATCCATGTAATTCCCAATAATTATTTTTTTTAAATGTGTATTATATATGAAATTATTGAAGGACTTCAGACAGGTAGGTGTAAATTGTATAGAATGGAATCGATAAAATATTTGATCTGCAATTAAAGACAAGGCGCATCTGCTACTCGTGTCCACTCAATTTTGTCACCGACTGTACTTGGCAGGCCGACAGTAGATGCGTTAATGTCTCCGGCGATTGGTTGATGCCCGATACAAAGTGGACGGCAGAGGGTGGCCCATAACGCGGCTGCGATAGACCAGGGCGGTGACGACTCCGTATTAGCAGATGCAGATGAACCCTCCGGTCTCAGAAAAAAGTCCGGCTGACCGCAAGAAGGAAAAGGTCAGCTCAGAGGACAGCCCATGCTCTTCAATGTGTCGAAAAAATACAACATGCATGAGTCTGCCCACATGCTGCTGAATCAGGACATTTAAGGGACAACACCACTGTGACGGCTTCAAAAAATCGATTTTTTGAAAACCATCTAGAAAAATCTAAAATACATTTAAGATTAAGATGCCGTTGGACCCAGGTCGAAAAAATAATTATTTTCGGAGATATTGAATATTTTGTGGAGCGGTGCAGCGCTCCGTGACGCTCGGGGTCCCGCGCAGCCGCCTCTTCCTGAGGAAGTATTGGAGGCAATTACGCGAGTCTTCGAAAATTTGAGCAGAGACGATTTGCTGCAGCGTTGTTTGGGCGGCTTCACGCAAAACAACAACGAAAGCTACAACAAATCAGTTTGGGCAATAGCCCCCAAGTGTCAGTCCGGGAGGAAAAAAATCGTCGATATTGCAGCTGATATCGCGGTATTATTATTCAATGATGGCCTGAGAAGCCTCATGAAAGTTTTGGAGACGTTGGGGATAACTATCGGCCCAAATTGTTTCAATTTTTGCGTTGAAACCGACGCAGCGCGGATCGAGCTGGCGGAGCGCTCGCTCACAGACGCTGCAAAAGAGGCAAGAAGAGCCTCTACAAGTTCGAGAAAAGATGCTAGGGACAATCATTTGCTTCTTGAAGGCCAGCTATATGGTGCCGGCATCGCTGATTAAAGGTAAAAATTTTTTTTTTCCAATTTATCGCATAAATTAACAAACCTAAAACTTTGAACGCGTTTTTCTCAAAACCACTTTTTTGAGTGCGGCACGCAGCAGAACTCGAGCAATTTTTATCCGATCGACTTCAAATTTGGACTGCATCAATAAAACTAGATTATCTAAAGAAGTACATAGGATTTTTTCGATAACTCAATAATAAAAAAAGTTATAGCCTATTTTCGACGAGAAATTTTGCTCGAAAATCGTCCTTTAATTTCAAAAGCGTGCCTATTTTTTAAAAATCAATATTTTTTCAAATCCCTATGTACTTCTCTTCAAAATATCATATTATTAACGAAAACACTCGGTATTTTTTTTCAGATCGACTTTGAAGAGAGTTCTGCTGCGTGCCGCGAACCACTGCAGAGGCAACAGTACCTGACGCGGGAGCTTCCCCAGCGTCACCATGGGGCGTGAAAAATTTGAATTTTTTTTTTATGTATCTTCAATAAACAACGAACAAAACAAAAAAAAAAATTTCGAATATCTCTTTTTTTTCCCACAAAAAAAAATTCTTGAAAAATGGCAAAAAACAGGGGGTCACAGTGGTGTTCTGCCTTAATGTGGCGTAATGGTTCCTCGCCTTCTCAGGCATATAACCTCCGTCACACGAATGAGACTACTTTCTAACAAAACTAATACTAGAGACTTCTAGTACACATAAAAGCAGATGTGAGAAGTAATCAGAAGATTCAGATGCGTAAAATAATTTTTTTTTTTGAAGCTGTACCTACAACAAGCGAGCAGTCACACCTCTCATGCATTGCCAATTTATTGTTTTCCGAAACGTTTGTTTAAGCACTGGAGAGTTCTTGTATATATAAAAACACGTTTGAGAAGTGGCATGAAGCCTCAGACAAAAGTTTTTTTTTTGTAGAAGGTGTACAATACACAATCAAGCGTTTTTCCATCTCACTCTCCCCCGATTTGTTAGGCCTAATTTCTTTTTTCAACTACAAGAGACTTCTAGTACACCTAAAAAAATGTGTTAGAAGTAGCCAGAAGGTTCAGACACACGGAATATTTTTTTTGTAAAAGGTGTAGTACACAACAATCGAGCATAATGTCATATTACATGCGTTCGTGACTGATTGTTGTCTCATGTTCTATTTTTACAGTACTAAAGAGTTCCAGTGCACATAAAAGCACATGCGAGAAGTAGCCGGGAGCTTCGGACACTCAAAATGATTTCTTTTATGAGGCTATACTATAAACACCCGAACAGTCTCATCTCCCATGTCTTCCTGAGTTATTGTTGTCTAATATTTTTAGGTGTACTAGAGAGTTCTAGTACATATAAAAACGTGTCTGATCAGTAGCCAGAAGCTTCAGTCACGCTAAATGATTATTTTTTTATTGAAGCCCCACCACACAACAATCGAGCAGTGGCATCTCTCATCGCTTCATGACTGATTGTGGTCTCATTTTTTTTTACAGTACGGCAGAGTTCTTGTACACGTAAAAAAATATGTGAGAAGTGTAGCCAGAAGCTTCAGGCAATGAAAATGATTTTTTTTATGAGGCTGTACTATAGAACAATCGAGCAGTCGTATCTCTCATGTCTCACTGAGTTATTGTTGTTGAATATTTCTTTATGGAGTACCAGGGTATTCCAGTACTCATAAAAACATGTCTGGGACGTAGCGAGAAGCTTCAGACGCGCGAAATATTTTTTTATTAGGCTATACTATAAAACAGCCGAGCAGTCTCACCTCTCACCCCTCGCCGAATGATTTTTGTAGAATTATTTTTTTTAAAACTAGTTGAGAGTTCTAGTATAAATCAAAACTCTTGTGAGAAGGAGCCAGAAGCTTTGGACGCTCAAAATAATTTTTTTGATCGAAAGTGTATCATACAACGGTCCAGCAGTATCACCTCTCACCCCTTCATGCCGGATAGTTGTCTCATTTTATTTACAGTACTAGGTAGTTCTACTATACATGAAAGCACATTTGTGAAGAAGCCAGAAGTTTCAGAAAGACGTTTTTTGGAAGGTGTACAATACAAAAATCGAGTGTTGTTTTATCTCAAGATCTCCTGATTTATTAAGTCTAATTTATTTTTTCAACTACTAGAGACTTCTAGTACACATAAAAACATGTCTTAGAAGTAGCCAGGCGGCTCAAACGCACGGAATATTTTTTTTTTAGAAGTTGTATTACACATCCAATCGAGCTGTCTCACCTTTCATCCATTGCCGATTGATTGTTGATTTTTTTTTCAAATATTAGAGAGTTCCAGTATACATCGAAACTCTTGTGAGAAGGAGCCAGAAACTTTGGACGTATGGAATATTTTTTTTGATCGAACGTGTACCATACAACGGTCCAGCAGTATCACCTCTCACCCCTTCATGCCTGATAGTTGTCTCATTTTATTTACAGTGCTAGGAAGTTCTAGTATACACGAAAGCACATTTGAGAAGTAGCCAGCAGCCTCAGACACACGTTTTTTTGTAGGTGTACAATACAACAATTGAGTGTTGTTCTATCTCACTCTCTCCTGATTTATTAAGTCGAATTTCTTTTTTCCACTACTAGAGACTTCTAGTACACATAAATAAATGTCTTAGAAGTTTCCAGAAGGCTTAAACGCAGGGAATATTCTTTTTTGTAGACAGCGTAGTACACCACAATCGAGCAGTGTCATATTACATCCCTTTATGACTGATTATTGTGTCATTTTCGTTTTTTACAGTACTAGAGAGTTCCAGTTCACATAAAAACCTATGCGAGTAGTAGCCGGGAGCTTTGGATACTCAAAATGAATTTCTTTTATGAGGCTGTAATATACAACACCCGAACAGTGTCATCTCCCATGTCTTCCTGAGTTATTGTTGTCTAATATTTTTTTTTGTGCACTCGAGAGTTCTAGTACATACAAAAACGTGTCTGAGAAGTAGCCAGAAGCTTCAGTTCCGCTAAATTATTTTTATTTATTGAAGCTCCACAACACAACAATCGAGCAGTGGCATCTCTCATCGCTTCATGACTAATTGTTGACTCATTTCTCTTTACGGTACGACAGAGATTTTGTACACGTAAAAACATATGTGAGAAGTATAGCCAGAAGCTTCAGGCAGTGAAAATGATTTTTTTTTATGAGGCTGTACTATAGAACAATCGAGCAGTCGTATCTCTCACGTCTCACTGGGTTATTGTTTTCTAATATTTTTTTTTTTGAGTACCAGGGTATTCCAGTACTCTTGAAAACATGTCTGTGAAGTAGCCGGAAGCTTCAGATGTCCGAAATATTTTTTTTATAAGGCTGTACTATACAACTGACGAGCAGTCACGCCTCTCACCCCATGCCGATGGATTGTTGTCGAATTGTTTTTTTTTTCAACTACTAGAGAGTTCCAATATAAATGAAAACTCTTGTGAGAAGGAGCCAGAAGCTTTGGACGCACAAAATAATTTTTTGATCGAATGTGTATCCTAAACGATCCAGCAATATCACCTCTCACCCCTTCATGCCGGATAGTTGTCTCATTTTATTTACAATACTAGGGAGTTCTAGTATACATGAAAGCACATATGCGAAGTAGGCAGAAGCCTCAGGTAGACGTATTTTTTGTGGACGGCGTACAATACAACAATCGAGTGTTGTTCTATCTCACTCTCTCCCGACTTATTAGGCCTAATTTCTTTTTTCAACTATCAGAGACTTCTTGTACACATGAAAAAATGTCTTAGAAGTAGCCAGAAGGTTCAGACGCACGGAATATTTTTCTTGTAGAAGGTGTAGTACACAGCAATCGAGCAGTGTCATTACATGCGTTCGTGGCTGATTGTTGTATCATTTTCTATTTTTGCAGTACTAAAGAGTTCCAGTGCACATAAAAGCATATGCGAGAAGTAGTCGGGAGCTTCAGACACTTCAAATGATTTCTTTTATGAGTACTATGAAGTACTAAGACATTTGTTTATGTGTACTAGAAGTCTCTAGTAGTTGAAAAAAGAAATTAGGCCTAATAAATCGGGAGAGAGCGAGATGGAACAACACTCGATTGTTGTATTGTACACCTTCCACAAAAAACACGTCTATCTGAGGTGTCTGGCTACTTCTCAAATGTGCTTTCATGTATACTAGAACTCCCTAGTACTGTAAATAAAATGAGACAACTATCCGGCATTAAGGGGTGAGAGGTGATACTGCTGGATCGTTTATGATACACCTCCGATCAAAAAAATTATTTTGTGCGTCCAAAGCTTCTGGCTACATCCCACGAGAGTCTTGAATTATTCTAGAACTCTCTAGTAGTTGAAAAAATAATAATTCGAGAACAATCAATCGGCAAGGGATGGCGGATAAGACTGCTCGTCTGTTGCCTTATAAAAAAATATATTTCGGGCATCTGAAGCTTCCGGCTACTTCCCAGACTTTTCATGAGTACTGGTATACGCTGGTACTCCAAAAACAAATATTAGACAACAATAACCCAGTGAGACACGAGAGATACGACTGCTCGATTATTCCATAGTACAGCCTCATAAAAAAATCATTTTCATTGCCTGAAGCTTCTGGCTACCCTTCTCACATATGTTTTTACGTGTACAAGAACTCTGTCGTACTGTAAAAAAAATGAGACTACAATCAGTCATGAAGCGATGAGAGATGCCACTGCTCGATTGTTGTGTGGTGGGGCTTTAATAAAAAAAAAGTAATATCGCGTGACTGAAACTTCTGGCTACTTCTTAGACACGTTTTTCTATGTACTAGAACTCTCTAGTACACGAAAAAAATATTAGACAACAATAACTAAGGAAGACATAGGAGATGAGACATCTCAGCCTCATAAAAGGAATCATTTAAAGTGTCCGAAGCTCCCGACTACTTCTCGCATATGCTTTTATGTGCACTGGAACTCTTTAGTACTATAAAAATAGAAAATGATACAACAATCAGTCACGAACGCATGTAATAAAATTCTGCTCGATTGTTCTATACTACACCTTCTACAAAAAAAATATTCCTCGTGTCTGAACCTTCTGGCTACTTCTAAGACATTCTTTCATGTGTACAGAAGTCTCTGCTAGTTGAAAAAAGAAATAAGGCCTAATAAATCGGGAGAGCGTGAGATAGAACAACACTCGATTGTTGTATTGTACGCCTTCCACAAAAAACACGTCTATCTGAGGCTTCTGCCTACTTCGCAAATGTGCTTTGATGTATACCAGCACTACCTAGTACTGTAAATGAAAAGAAACAACTATCCAGCATGAAGGGGTGAGAGGTGATACTGCTGGACCGTTGTATGATACACTTTCGATCAAAAAAATTATTTTGAGCGTCCAAAGCTTCTGGCTCCTCCTCACAAGAGTTTTGATTTATACTAGAACTCTCACGTAGTTAAAACAAACAATTCGACAACAATCAATCGGCGAGGGGTGAGAGGTGAGACTGCTCGGCTGTTTTATAGTACAGCCTAATAAAAAAATATTTCGCGCGTCTGAAGCTTCTGGTTACTTCCCAGACATGTTTTTATGAGTACTGGAATACCCTGGTACTCCATAAAGAAACATTCAACAACAATAACTCAGTGAGACATGAGAGATACGACTGCTCGATTTTTCTATAGTACAGCCTCATAAAAAAATAATAATTTTCATTGCCTGAATCTTCTGGCTACACTTCTCACATACTTCTTTACGTGTACAAAAACTCTGTCGTACTGTAAACAAAAATGAGACCACAATCAGTCATGAAGCGATGAGAGATGCCACTGCTCGATTGTTGTGTGGTGGGGCTTCAATAAAAAAATAATCATTTAGCGTGACTCATTTCTTCTGGCTACTTCTCAGACACGTTTTTATAGGTACTACAACTGTCTAGTACACCAAAAAAATATTAGACAACAATAACTCAGGAAGACATGGGAGATGAGACTGTTCGGGTGTTTATAGTATAGCCTCATAAAAGAAATCATTTTGAGTGACCGAAGCTCCCGGCTACTTCTCGCATGTCCTTTCATGTGCACTGGAACTCTTTGTACTGTAAAAATAGAAAATGAGACAACAATCAGTCACGAACGCATGTAATATGACATTATGCTCGATTGTTGTGTACTACACCTTCTACAAAAAACAATATTCCGTGTGTCTATACCTTCTGGCTACTTCTAAGACATTTTTTTTAGGTGTACTAGAAGTTTCTTGTAGTTGAAAAAAGAAATGAGGACTAATAAATCGGGAGAGAGTGAGATAGAACAACACTCGATTGTTGTATTGTACACCTACAAAAATAAAACTTTTGTCTGAAGCTTCATGCCACTTCTCCAATGTGTTATTATGTATACAAGAACTCTCCAGTGCTTAAACAAAAGTTTCGGAAAACAATAAATTGGCAATGGATGAGAGGTGTGACTGCTCGATTGTTGTAGGTACAGCTTCAATTTAAAAAAATTATTTTGCGCGTCTGAAGCTTCTGATTACTTCCCCCATCTGCTTTTATGTGTACTAGAACTCTCTAGTATTAGTTTTGTTAGAAAGTAGTCTCATTCGTGTGACGGAGGTTATATGCCTGAGAAGGCGAGGAACCATTATGCCACATTAAATGTCCTGATTCGGCAGCATGTGGGTAGACTCATGCATGTTGTGTTTTTTCGACACATTGAAGAGCATGGGCTGTCCTCTGAGCTGACCTTTTCCTTCTTGCGGTCAGCCGGACTTTTTTCTGAGACCGGAGGGTTCATCTGCGTCTGCTAATACGGAGTCATCACCACCCTGGTCTATCACAGCCGCGTTATGGTCCACCCTCTGCCGACCACTTTGTATCGGGCATGCAACCAATCGCCGGAGACACTAACGCATCTACTGTCGGCCTGCCAAGTATATGTGGTCTCCGGCTGTATCCGCGACCGCAAGGGCCGTGACATGCCGATATTGTATTGCCCTCGACATGGCGATGTTATATTGCCCTCTACGGCACTCTTATGAGATAGAACGGGAGCCCGTGCCGCCTTATTTGTCAGCAGCTATTGAGTCCGTTGTCGTGAGCGAGAGGTGCAAGATTTATTGGAACTACTCGTTCGCGACCATCGGGCCGCTTCAAGCGACTAAGCCTGATGTTGTCCTCTTCGATTTCAACGAGAAGACGATTTACGTCATTGAGTTCTCGTCCTCGGCCGACATTAACATCCGGTGGAAGGAGGAGGCGAAACGGCTCAAGTATCAACCTCTTTTGGCCGAGCTACGTCGTTAGCCCCAGGGATTCAGGGTAACTCTCGTTGTCCTCATCATCGGCGCACTCGGGGGAATGACGTAGTCTTTTCTATCGACCGTCTCGACATACTGGTTTGCAAATCCAGGGTCCAGTTGCTAGCAGGTCAGATGCAGAAGGCGGTCATCCTTAGATCCCTCCACTTACTCAGGCAACATGATTCTGGACTGCTGTAGCCGCTCACCCTCTGGTTTGAGGGAGCGGCTATCGACATAGCGACATTATTAACATGTTTTTTTTGCTGGGCGGCAGCCCAGGTGGTATCGGCACCCTCGAGTATCACCCAGCATTATCGTTTCGGTCTAGATTAAGATCAAGCCTAACTCCCGGGGGTAGGTGAATGTTTCCCAGTGCAAACTGACGAAGCGTGTTCCCGGGCAATAAGTCTATTATAATAAAAAATATATATAATTTATTTAATTTTATAATATATTTTTTAACTTAAATTTATTTAATAATTTTTGATAATATTGGATAATTTGTTATGGGTTCGCTGATGAAGATGCAGGAGAAGTGTCTGGAATTTATTTGGGTACCCAAATCGCGAACGATATCCACAACCTAATTGACAGTGAACGACAGAACCGTGGAGCGATTGGTGTACGGGAACGGAACATTAGAAGAAGCTCAGGGGGACTCAACAACGATTAGGCGTACTATAAGCCGGGTATTGAAAGCTGTTGATCAGGATCCATTTCATCGGGTGCCCGTGTAAAAACTACGATTGGCTAACTGGCTTATCGAACAGTATGAGGCTGGCCGTGCATTTCCGGCGAAAATATTGCACACAGACGAATGTATTTTCACACAAAGCAGTGTACGCAACAACCACGACGAGCATGTATGGGCACACGAAAACGCCAGGGCTGTTCGTCGACAAAGCCATCAATTGCGGTACCACGTAAACGTCGACACTGGAATATTGGGCCGGTTTTTGATAAGCTGCAAAAACAATATACAATCAATAATTATGCTTAATAATCAATAGAGCTATAAATGTATCTTCTTTCTACTTGTTATAATAAAACCGAGCATCTGAGCGGTGTTATTCTTTTAAAGACGCATTTTTGTGTAGAAAAAAAAGGAAGATTTCGGATTGCTAGGCTAAACGCACCCATTCAGAACTGTTAGAAGTGCCCGCTTTGGTCTCGTAAAGAGTTATTCTATGATTAAACTTGTATCTTCGAGCACCGATTTCGTTCGGAGCATCGATTTCACCTTTATTCTCTTGCCGTCAATGGATAATGACTCAGGCTCCGTGTCAGTAACGCACCGCACATGTCTCGGGGCTTATTGCCTCAAAATAAAATGTAATCGATAAATTCAATGATGAGTATGTTCGAAAAGGGTTACAACTCATGCCGAAACATTGAGCCAGACGTTGATTTCGTCTTTGTCGCGTAAAGAACGATTCTATTATTAAACTTGTATCTTCAAGCACCGGTCAAATGATTCATTCGCTCTGACCGGAAATAAAATGAAATCTAAAAAGAACTCAAGAAAAAATAATTAAAAATAAATTAAACTAGTCTTTTAATCAGTGTTTCAGCTAAAGGGACACTTTTGAACTATGAAAACACAATCAATCCTGGAAAATTGATGCTAAAAAACTGCCAAGTATTGGTTTTCATATCAACATTACATTACATTTCAGAAGTTTTCGGATCTGGGGAATATTCAATACGACATGTGAAAATTTATTTTACCTCAAGACAACAAAATTAAATTATTTCTTGGGTTGGCTTGAGCCTATTGGTATGTTTGTTTACACAATTTGTTAATAATATTTCGGCATTTTTATTACCGCAAATGAAGACTCATTATTATTGTCGACGACAGAATTGAATTTGTAAAGATTCTCGTCAAAAGACTAACTCCGGAAATTCCTGGGGAATCAATTTTTTCGATGGTTAGTGTACGCTCGTGACGAAAAATCTGCATTGCGATGATTATCCAGTGAAAAATGCAACTTTGCGTTGAAAAAAAAGCGACCCGTAGGTTTGCCTTGAACCCGAACATTCCCGTTCTGCGGCAGGCAATCTACCAATTCGACCAACGTTTTCTATTTGTGATTGATCGTTGTACGTCGAACGCATTGGTGCCCGGTCCCAGCGCCTTGCTGCTTTAAAAGTGAACCTTTTCATTTATTCTTAATTATATACGTTTCATCATAATTTAAAAAATGTAATGATTTCATTGAAAAATCTTCTCATTATTTTCGTGACGAGGTTCAATGAGAAACGTTCGAAACCTCACTTGGTCGCCCTAATAAAATATAAACAAAAAATTTGTTTAACAATATTATCCATTACACAGAATAATTTGTATTGCGGGCAGTAAAAAAAATGTCACTAGCGGAACGAAAAAAAAGTGACCTGAGGCTAGTCTCGAACCCGAACGTTCTCATTCCGAAGCGAGGAATTTACCCACCCGACTATCGTTTCTTAGTAGTAATGATCCCCCTAAAAAACTTTAACAAGTTAAAAAAACGCCAAGTAATAAAAAATGCCCTCAAAAAAATTATCGGTTGTTTCACTATCTACAAAATTCTAATTAACCTCGAAATATTTGTGATTTTTTTCAAACAATAGTTTTATTTAGATTTTAATTTTTCACCTCAAACGTACAAAAGAAGTGAAATAACTTTTTATGAAAAAGCCAAGCAAATTTACTAGAAACGTACAGATAATTACCAAACTCTAGTAATACCATTTTTCTCAATATTGTGTTTTCAAAAACCATTTTACTATTATAATGAAAGTACGAATCACGATTATATAAAAGTACAACGTATGCATCACACAAGTACTGTATGTATGTATGACTAGAAAAGCTGGGCAACGACTTGGCGTGCATGGATAAGGAAAAATGATCGGCGAAGGATGACGTTTTCTCAACAACCTGACCATTAGGTTAAGAAAAACATAAATTGACGCAATTTATTATGTAACTGCAAACCAAGTTTCTGATTCCGCAAAGTATAAATTAAAAAATCAGTGATGTACCCCTAGACCACGTGGCTTTTGAAATCTCACTTTATTTGCATAATTTGAAAAGTTGTGTGGAAGTATTCACTTTCTACTCTATTGCAGAACCACCATACATCTCATGAAATCTATTGCGTCGTATAAATTTTGGTGTAATGGACATAGTTTTGGCAGGCTGAAGGTTTGAATTACGGTCCGCACCACTTGCTGGTGGAAAAGGAATATCGATATTACTCTCGACACCTATCGCTCGATTTCCGATAATCTGTCTCAGTACAGTCGAACATCTCATTTCTAATAATCCTGTATGCCTGATGCGATGTTACTGTTTGAAATAATCTATGTAGATAAATTGTTGCAAAAGTTGCAAAACTTTTGCAAGCGGTAGGGACGTTTCTATAAGAATTACTAGAGTTTGGTAATTTTCTGTACGTATTACTAGAGTTTGGTAGTAAGTATTACTAGTAAGTATTACCAGAGTTTGGTAATTTTCTGTACGTTTTTAGTAAATTTGCTTGTCTTTTTCATAAAAAGTTATTTCACATCTTTTGTACGTTTGAGGTTAAAAATTAAAATCTAAATAAAACTATTGTTTGAAAAAAATCACAAATATTTCGAGGTTAATCAGAAACTTGTAGATAGTGAAACAACCGATAATGTTTTCGAGGGCATTTTTTATTACTTAGCGTTTTTTTTTACTTGTTAAAGTTTTTTAGGGGGATTTCATATCTTTTTGAAACGGAAATACTTCATTTTCTATAGCTATAAACGTAACGTGGTTGCAGCGTCATTCGTTCACTCTAGTTAGTGTGGTATATATTTTTATTTGCATTTCCAAACGTTAAATTTATTAAGATGGTGGATTATTTCGCCGACGCTACTTAAGACGGAACGGTCCCCCGGCGCCATCGGTATGGCAGATCGGGATAGTAGATACCCACGGATTTCCTAAACGGCTCTTCAGAATTTCACGAAATTTGACCAGACAATGTTAAATTGATAGACGAACGGCTGTCTTCTCATGAAATTTGTTGAATCAAAAAAAAGTAGATTGTATTACCATGCTGAAGCCGCAATAGAAATGATGTGAAATAAAAAGTTTCCTTTATTTTCATCATGAAAATATTATATCATCAAGTTTTAGGATCAAGCAATCAATTATGCTAAGTTTCAAATAAATCGACTGAGTAATTGTCGAGAAATTAATAAAAGTAATAAAGAATATCGCCTGTTTTAACAATTAATTAATAGCAATCATTGGACAATTCATATATTGAGTTTTTGGGCAATTACTGATAATAATAAGATTATCGTAACGTAATAATTGAATTTACAAATTGAGAAATATTTTTGTTGTCCAGTTGAAACAGATGTACAGTTGACAAAGTTGACAAACTTGACAAAACCTCAGTCAAGCACACGCCAATATCGTCGAATTTGACTTCAGTTGGTATTGAAAGTGGAAAATTAACATTTCTCAGTGTTAATTTATTATTAAATTAGCTGCTTGTAAGGCTAAACTTGTACGATATGATCTAGACTTGTAAATTTACGATTCGCCCATTTTAGACTACCTTTTTGTCCGACGGTCCATCCAGCAATACCGTAAAATTAAGTAATGTATTGTTTTGAATAAATTATAAATAAGGGGAAATAAATATTCATGTGTTTTACAGTTTTCATCAACAGTACGCCCTGAAAAGTAACTTTATAAACTTTATTTTTCAAACCCCCCCAACATATTTTTTCCATTTCTTTATTTTTATAGAGAGTAATCTTTGTGCAAATTTAACTTGTCTAAGGCTGTGTAAAAATGTTGTAACGATCTGTTCAGCATAAAAATAAAAAAAATTTGGGCTATTAAAATGAATAAGTTTTTGATGCATCTTACAATACAAACTTCAACGTCATCAAGTTGTATACTATAGAAAGTACCGCACCTACCGATCACAATCGTGGTCGAGAAAAAAGCAAAAATACTTGTTCAAACAATTATTTTTGCATTACTTTTACCGTTGATTTTTGCAGCGCGTACGCAACAATCATATTTGGTGAGGGGTACAGAGAGTACCGCGCTTACCGATCACAATTGTGGCCGAGAATAAATTCTTCAATGGTTTAAACAATTTTTTACGCATTGTTTTTGCCGTTATGTTTTGTAGCGCGCAAGCAGTAATCATATTTGCTGAGAGGTACAGAAACTACCGCACCGACCGATCACAATCGTGGTCCAGAAGAAATGCTTTAATTGTTTACACAATTATTGTCGCATTATTTTTTACCATTGAGTTTTGCAACGCGTAAATAGCAATCATATTTACTGAGAGGTATAGGAAGTACTGTATCTACCGATGACAAACGTGTTCGAGAAAAAACAAATTGATAATTGTTGAAACAATTATTTTTGAATTATTTTTTACCGTTATGCTTTGCAGCGTACAAACAGCAATCATATATACTGAGAGGCAATCATATATGCTCAAATTAGAGTATCTACCGATCACAATCATGCTCGAGAATGAACGCATTCATAATTGTTTAAACAATTATGTTTGCATTATTTTTATTGTTAGGTTTCGCGGTTCGCAAGCAGCATTTTATTTGCCGAGAGGTACTGAAAGTACCGTATCTACCGATCACAATCCTGGTCGAGATAAACGAATTCATAATTGTTTAAACAATTATGTTTGCATTATTTTTATTGTTAGCTTTTGCGGCTCGCAATCAGCAATCTATTTGCTGAGAGGTGCTGAAAGGACCGTATCTACCGATCACAATCGTATTCGAGATAAACGCATTCATAATTGTTTAAACAATTATGTTTGCATTATTTTATTGTTAGGTTTTGCGGCTCGCAATCAGCAATCTATTTGCTGAGAGGTACTAGAAGTAAGTACCGTATCTACCGATCACAATCGTGGTCGAGATAAACGCATTCATAATTGTTTAAACAATTACGATTGCATTATTTTTATTGTTATGTTTTGCGGCTCGCAAGCAGCAATTTATTTGCCGAGAGGTACTGAAAGTACCGTATCTACCGATCACAATCGTGATCGAGAATAAATGCATTCATAATTGTTTAAACAATTATGTTTGTATTATTTATATCGTAAATGTTTACTGACAATAAGACTGAATGAATTGTCGGAGTAATGGGAAATAACAAATTTGGCGGTAGTATCGGCCAAAAAAGTAGGTGTTAGCCGATTTAGAGAAGGCTATATGATTTAGTAGCGTATAATAGTTTGTCAAAATTGATTGAATTATAGAATGCCAGGAAAAAATTTCCTTAAATGCGCATTTGCTTTAATGAGCAAATTCGCATCGAAGAAATCTTTTTCATGGGATTCTATCATTCAATTTTACTATAGAATTATAGAATCCAATTTTTTCATGGCATTCTCTAATCGATTGATTTTGACGAACTAGTACACGCTACTAAAATCAGATAGCCTTCGCTAAATCCACTATAACATATTTTTTTCAGCGATACTATCGGTAAATTTGTTATTTTTCATTACGTCAACAATTCCTTTAGTCTTTGTGATCCGAGAAATTTTTTCGAGTTCGATATGATGAGCTTGTCAGATACGTCCAAAAATAGTTGAGAGGCTAAACGAACAGAAGAAAAAATGTTCCGGCAATAAGCATTCCCTCGGTGGATGATGCCCTGATAACAACCTTTTGTGTGGGACGTGGCTGTGGGATGCCGGTTGTTATCAGGGCATCTTCTACAGATAAAACGGCTGCTATCAGGACATCATTCATCGAGGAAACCTTCATAATTAGCGGCAATTGTCCTCAAAAGTAGTATGAGTATTCCTAAGCGTAAATGTTATTGCCGAGACACGTCTTGACGTGAAACTTTCATGGCAAAAGAATCTCGAAACAGTCTACTACAATTGTAAATAGTGTCCTGAGTAATACCATTCTGTGGGGAAAAGAAACCTACGTAGCGGATGGCAGTTATCGAGACATGTACTGACAGCATACAAATGTAAGAAAAAATTGTCAGGACGGTCCTGACATGCACCAACTGTCCTGACAACATCCAGTAGAGTCTTGAAAAAGTCCGGACATCAACCGTTTGACAAATATATACATATACATATATACATTGTGACGGATTTTCGGATATTTCTCTAACCACGAGAACGGTAACAAAAAAATTCTTCGAGAGCTTGGGTGCGAGATCCGTCACCTTCGGCCGTCCACCCGTAGTCGTGCACCCGCAGAACCCGAGGCGCTAATGAATTTTGTTTCACCGGTTTCACAACCGGTATGACCTGGGATCGAGGGGAATCCGCCGTCGATCCACCAACAGGGAGACTGGAGATCTCCCTGATTTTTGGTTGCACCGGAATAATAACCGGGATCACTGGGAGGCTGGAGACCTGCCTGATTTTTTTTATCGCCAGAATCATAACCGGACTAAACTGGGCGCACTTCGACGGGGGGACGGTTGCGGTGCAGCACGGCCGCTCAGGCTGTGGGTTGTGGTAGAGGGGTCGGGATTCACCGGGGGAGTAGCTCAATTGTCGAGAACGAAATAAAATAAAATAAAATAATTATTTCATTTTATTTTGCCGGAGCTGAATTTTACACAGAAAATCCCGAGAACTAAATGCGGAACCCTCAACCGCGAACGCGAAAACGCGAGCGAGGACGTTATCCGCACGGAAACGAGAGAGCACCACATAGATGTTTCTAGCGCGAGAGCGAGAACGCGACTTTTTTTTCGCGAAAGAGACCTCGACACGTCTCTCCATCGCGAGGTCTAAAACACGACTCGACGAGAACTACCTCCGAAATCTTGAGACGGACTGTAGCTCGCACGGCGAGGGCCAACGCGCCAGAGCATTGTCGAGCGCGCTTACCGAAAGAAAGGTAAACACGCTCGCGCGATCGGACCATGCGAGAACGCCGGCCGAAGCGAGAATCCTTATCTCGTAATTTTCGTGAGCTGAAATATTATTTCGGGAGCTGAATACTCTAATAGAATATTCTGTTCGGAATCTATATTTTCTGCCCCAGTTACCCCGCAACGGAACGGTAACAAATCGGGACCTTTCCTCCTCGGTAGCATGGAGACTCTCGGGGATCGCATCCCCGGGTCACCGTGGGAGAGCGGGTAAAGCTTCTCTCCGGAAGCGCGGCACGGAGTCCTCCAGCCTCCGCCTGTAACCGAACGGCCCGCTCCTCGGCACGATGCACCTCTCAATGGGGCGCCGGCGTCTCAGCCGGGCGTGCACCGATTCCCCGAGAAGTCTCGTTGGGTGCTTCCCTCGGTCAGGATTGCTCGATATGTTGAGCGCCACACCGCTCGACCGAGTTCCGCACGCCAACCTAACCCAACGATAACGACAATAAACCTACGCAACGAAACAATCATGCGGAGAAAAGGCCCTTAACACAACGGCTGGGTCTCAACCCGGGCATCGAGAACGTTATCTCATCACCGGTAGATTTTTCTGTGACGCGATTTGAAAAATCGCGTCACAACTCCCCACTCCTCAGGGGTGGTTACGGCTGGGGAACGACGTGATCTCCGCTACGCAAAAGCCGTCGCTGAAATTCACACGGTAACAATTCTTATCCTTCCCAGTTGCAGTCGGTAGCTTAAAACAGTGGGAAGGACCGAGACCTACTGCGGGGAACCAAGCATCCGCAGCACGAGAAAGAGAGCCAGAAAACAAAAAAAAACATTTCGTATTCGATGGCTGATTGTGTCTCTCCCGTTACAGTCGGTAGCCTAAAGATGGGAGAGACCGAGATCTACCGTGACCGACTAACTGCCCTACAGCACGAGAAAATATAAAACCGACAAAACAACAAAATATCCATAAACATGAGCATGATTGTCTCTTCCCGTTACGATTCGGTAGCATTGATATGGGGGGGGGGGGGAGGGGGGGAGAGAGAGACCGAGACCTGTCGCGGGCAGATAACCGCCCTGCGACGGGAAAAGGAAAAAAATATATATTCGAACCCACACTCACCATCACCACGGACGAAACGTAAAATAACGGGAGTGGACTCACCGATCTGGCCGCAATCATCCATACGTGGCAGTGGGTTCCGCGAACACTGCGGGAACTGGTCCAACTTCCTCCATGTCTGGTGTAGTTGGTGCCGAGGACTGAGTGCTTGGCCACACTCGCGGGAACTGAGAGGTCTTTCAATCTCCGTCGGGAACTTGGGCCATCGGCCACCTATCGCGGGAACTGCTGGACACTGTCGCCTTGCACGTGAACCGGGGCTATAAGCCCCACTATAGCGGGACCCCAGGCCTGGCTGGCCGGCACGAGAACGCGAGCCAGGGGCTCACTCAGGACTAAGGCCTACGACCCACCTTGCGAGAACTTAGAGGCGTTGTCGCCCCGCACGAGATCTAGGGACTATGGTCCCACCATTGCGAGAACTGCAAGGCATTGCCGCTACGCACGAGAACTAGGGACTATGGTCCACATTGCGAGATCTGTGAGGCGTTTCCACCTCATACGAGAACTAGGGCCAAAGGCCTTCAACGAGAGCTAATAGGGGTCGGCCACCAAGGGCTCCACCCGATGGGTGATAGCACTTGCGTCCGATACAACGTTAGCTATTACGTCATCCCAGGGAAGGATCTCCTCTTGGGAAGACGTATCGGTAGCTGAGGGTGTACCTCGTGAGTGCCTTCGCCGTTTCACGTTCGGTACCCAGTCGGCGTGGTGTCGTTACACGGGAGCTCATTGAGAAAATTCCTCGACGTCGAGAAAATAAAATAGCCGTCGAGGCTTGTCCCGAGCGGCAGAGCAGAGTTCCTCATTCGCTTTCTTGCCCGTTTCCTCGGTTGCAGAGAGCACTGGGTCGGGAGGGACGCCTGACTGACTATATCGATAGCCCAAGAGACGCCGGTGATCCGGACGTTCTCTATGCCACCGACCCGTTTTGCCGCAATTCCGGCAGCTTGGCTCCCTCGGCTTTTCGGTAACTTTGTGTGGTCTTTTGAGGACCAGTCGGTAGCGGGGACATAGCTTTGTCAGCCTTATCCCTCTGGAACTGGAACTTGGAGGGCCTCGGGAGCGAACGGCGTGGCGGGGCTGACCGCGAGGGACTGCGCTCACGCGTTGCCTTTCCGGGAGCCGACGACAGTTTGTTGTGCGGTGGCAACACGGCGTCCAATAATTCGGGAGCGTACCTCGGGACTCGCGGTATCATCTACGCGCGATACCCTTGAGGCGGAGAGAGAGCGCCCTGAGGAGGTCTTCATCCTGGATGAGAACCAGGGGATGACCTTCCTTGATGAGGGAGAAGAAATCTTCTACCTCCTCACCTTGAGGGCCCGAGAACGTCGCTTCCCACCGGGGTCCCTCTGGGAGGACTCGGTGGGGAGATAACCCCGACGCGGGACCAGATCGTCGTTTGACGACCCGAAATCTCTGCGGTGCAGGAGCATAACCCTGCGACCGGATTCGGTACGCTGGGGCCTTTCGACCCCTCGAGAGCGCGGGGCGAGAGGAGGAAAACCTGTCAGCCCAACCGAGGAGCGCCGGTCCACCTGGGAGATCGGCGCCGAATCGCTCCAACGAGAACTGTGTGGTCGCACTGGGCGTTGTGCGTCAGCCACCTGGGTGCGACCCGGTTGGGTCGGCTACCCCGAGATCGAGGCCGGAGGGCTCAATGCCAGATCCGCAATCGGCAGAACCTCTTCCGACGAGTCGAGAGAGCTTTCCGAGAGCCGTGACGGGAACTCGGGTCCCCTGTCCTCGGTCGCCATGGGGAATGCTCCTGGGGACCTAGAGCACTACGGCGTACCTGGCGGAATCGGGAACTGGGGAATCGTATTCCGCCTCCGTCGAATTTAAGGCAGAACACCACTGTGACCCCCTGTTTTTTTGCCATTTTTCAAGAATTTTTTTTTGTGGGAAAAAAAAGAGATATTCGAAATTTTTTTTTTGTTTTGTTCGTTGTTTATTGAAGATACATAAAAAAAAAATTTCAAATTTTTCACGCCCCATGGTGACGCTGGGGAAGCTCCCGCGTCAGGTACTGTTGCCTCTGCAGTGGTTCGCGGCACGCAGTAGAACTCTCTTCAAAGTCGATCTGAAAAAAAATACCGAGTGTTTTCGTTAATAATATGATATTTTGAAGAGAAGTACACAGGGATTTGAAAAAATATTGATTTTTAAAAAATAGGCACGCTTTTGAAATTAAAGGACGATTTTCGAGCAAAATTTCTCGTCGAAAATAGGCTATAACTTTTTTTATTATTGAGATATCGAAAAAATCCTATGTACTTCTTTAGATAATCTAGTTTTATTGATGCAGTCCAAATTTGAAGTCGATCGGATAAAAATTGCTCGAGTTCTGCTGCGTGCCGCACTCAAAAAAGTGGTTTTGAGAAAAACGCGTTCAAAGTTTTAGGTTTGTTAATTTATGCGATAAATTGGAAAAAAATTTTTTTACCTTTAATCAGCGATGCCGGCACCATATAGCTGGCCTTCAAGAAGCAAATGATTGTCCCTAGCATCTTTTCTCGAACTTGTAGAGGCTCTTCTTGCCTTTTTTGCAGCGTCTGTGAGCGAGCGCTCCGCCAGCTCGATCTGCGCTGCGTCGGTTTCAACGCAAAAATTGAAACAATTTGGGCCGATAGTTATCCCCAACGTCTCCAAAACTTTCATGAGGCTTCTCAGGCCATCATTGAATAATAATACCGCGATATCAGCTGCAATATCGACGATTTTTTTGCTCCCGGACTGACACTTGGGGGCTATTGCCCAAACTGATTTGTTGTAGCTTTCGTTGTTGTTTTGCGTGAAGCCGCCCAAACAACGCTGCAGCAAATCGTCTCTGCTCAAATTTTCGAAGACTGGCGTAATTGCCTCCAATACTTCCTCAGGAAGAGGCGGCTTATGGCGATATTCAGAAATATTACCGCTTGCGACCGTTCGCTGCCACGAACACCACGACTCGGCTCCCTCTGGGCAATCGTCATGTTGTGGCTCACTATCTGTGGATATTTTATGTTTGATAGTTGCCCGAATTGCCTTCCTCATTTTTTCAACATCATCGCTGTTCCTCCGAATAGCCAAGCCGTAATATGTGCTCAACTCGTCAATCAATTTTCCGGTGAGCTTTCCTCTGCCAGACAATCCTTTTTGTTTTTTCACGATTTCGCGGAGGCGCGTCCCCATACGTTTTTGGACATGATCGATGCACTCTTTTTTTTTATCTCGAAACCGTCGTATGGGTCGCTATTCGATATGCCCAGAAACGTTTTAGAATCGCCGTCACCAATATAATATTTATATTTTATGCCATAGAGCTCTTCAGACCGTTGAAACATTTCGACAGCTGAGTCGACTTCCATTTTTTCGGAGGAGCCGCTATGGTTCGCCTGGCACTCATCGTCGTGGGTACTTTTCCATTCCCAGTACTCCGCGGTGCTTTTTTTTTCCCAATGCTCGCAAGCTTTGCAATATTTCGATTTCACCATAACGTCGATCACTTTTTTAGTGTACCAGCCGATTAGCGATGTTATGCCGAAAAGCGAGCTGAAACCGCGCTTACGCCACGATCCGTCGCCTGAAACGATAATTCCGTCCTCCACCCCATTTTCCAACGAAATTGTCTCCTCCTCAAGTACAGCCTTTTGTTTGCTCACTGTGCTCACAGCTTTAGTGGCAATCGAAATCGAATTTAAGATTCGATCGTAGAAAGACTGAAATATGGGGCGCGGTAGGTCCATAAATGCACAAAACTTCATCAGGCCATTCAAACCGACGCCAAGAAGACGCATACTGAATACGATCCGACGATTTATTTCGTATGCATTGTCAATCATAGGACACGAATTGATTTGCACTTTTTCACAATGGCCGCAATCAACCTCGATTTTGAATCCGAGTTCGCGCAAACTTTTTTCAGTAAACTTTATATCGCGATCACACACTTTGCACTTCACTAACGTCGATATAATGTTCAATGCATTGACGAGGTGTACTATACGATAACCGAAATCGTTAGTAACACCGACCTCTAAATCGTCCGACGATTTTAACTTTTTCGCCGACGTGCTCACATACTCTGCAGAACTATTTTCGGAGCTATAACGGTTCGGAGGTTTTCGATTCGAAATTTTCGTTCGACTCCTCGTCACATAGCTCCGTTTTGTTCCCTTTTTCCCCGCGTACACTTTCGGATTATTCATTTCGATGTGCAAAGAATAATTCTGAGCGTTCGATATTTATCAACGAAACGATTTGGAGCGTTTAGACACGAGTAGCGTCGCTTCTATTCGCAAACTGACGCTATGACGCTATCCCTATACCTGCCTTGAAAATTTTTCAATTATCGCCACCTATGGCTTTTTTTCGAAACTATATTTATAACAATAGCCGGTTTTTGTGAAGGGAGACAAAAGAATACCTGGGAAAGACCCGCAGGACCTGGGAAAGGCCCGGTATACCTGCTGACCCTGAGGCGCGCAGCTGCGCGGGACCCCGAGCGTCACGGAGCGCTGCACCGCTCCACAAAATATTCAATATCTCCGAAAATAATTATTTTTTCGACCTGGGTCCAACGGCATCTTAATCTTAAATGTATTTTAGATGTTTCTAGATGGTTTTCAAAAATTCGATTTTTTGAAGCCATCACAGTGGTGTTGTCCCTTAATTCGGCGAGACCGAGAGCGGAAGAGACCACAAAAAAATAATAAAAAAAATATTCTCTGTGTCCGAACTGAATTTCGGATCACGGGAACTGTGGGAATTGTAATTCCCATCTGTCGAAGGAATTCGACAGGAACAAGAGCGCGAGAGAACCAAAAAAAAAAAGATATAAAAAATCTCTTTCGATTCGAAATTAACTTTCGAATTTCGGGAACGTGGAAATTTTTCTTTCCCTCCGTCGAACGAATTCGACGGAATCGAGAGCACGAGAGACAAGAAAAAAAAATAAAAATAAATTCTCTCTCGATTCGAAATTAACTTTCGAATTTCGGGATCGAGGAAATTTTTATTTCCCTCCGTCGAACGAATTCGACGGAATCGAGAGCGCGAGAGAGACAAGAAAAAAAATAAAAATAAATTCTCTCTCGATTCGAAATTGACTTTCGAAATGCGGGAACTTGGAAATTTTTATTTCAACCCGTCGAACAGATTCGACGGAATTGAGAACGCGAAAGAAAAAAGAAAAAAAAGAAAAATAAATTCTCTCTCAATTCGAAATTAATTTTCGGATTCCGGGAACGGGGAAAATTTTATTTCCCTCCGAGAGAGAGAAAAGAAAAAAATTAATTCTCTCTCAATTCGAAATTAAATTTTCAATTTCGGGAACTGGGAAATTATTATTTCCCTCCGTCGAACGGATTCGACGGAATCGAGAACGCGAGAGAGAAAAGAAAAAAAAAGAAAAATAATTTCTCTCTCAATTCGAAATTAATTTTCGAATGTCGGGAACGGGAAATTTTTATTTCCCTTCCGACGAAGGGATTCGACGGGAACGAGGTCGAACGAGAGAAAAGAGAAAATAAAGAAAAATCTCTCTGAAACACGGGAGCAAACACAAAAAAACATAACAGGGACACACGAGTAGAGGAGTAACGCCAGTCCGAACGCAGGGATCTCAGGGGGGAGCGGGGCGGGGTGCCCGCGCGGGGTACCTGCGGTGTGACGTCACGGCGGGAAGGGCCAGGTAGTGGGGGAGCGAGACGGTG
This sequence comes from Ophion ventricosus, assembly GCA_963932345.1. Taxonomy (NCBI): domain Eukaryota; kingdom Metazoa; phylum Arthropoda; class Insecta; order Hymenoptera; family Ichneumonidae; genus Ophion; species Ophion ventricosus. The sequence continues at coordinate 319,632 of OZ010711.1, read as the reverse complement.
TCTCCGGCGGAGGGGGGGGGCTAGAGTCTGCGATAAGAGATAACGCTACCATCAATGCGAGAGCGGCAGGGGGAAGGGGGGGGCGGGGGTCAAATAGTGGCAGGTAAGCGTTGGAAACCCATAAACGTTTTGTAGTTTATTGTATAACTCGGAATTATCAGCCTCATTATGGACACATGCGTGGGAAACTACTATATGAGACTAGGAAAATTTCCACTAATGAGAAAACGCTAGCTGTCATATAAAGGGCGCTCTTTCAGAGAGCCATAAGAAAAAAAATGCATTATTTATTGCATGCAACTGCAAGTATGAAAGGCGTTATTGTTCGATAAGAAAATTCAACCCGTTGTGATTTCATTCCGAAAGATTACGTCAAGATGTTCACATGTGCGAGTATGTACGCAGTGCATCCAGCCAAGCACCCTGTGGACTTGACGAAAAACGAGCTCGAACACGTCCCTAAGGTCTTTCTCCTAAAGTATTGGGGTAGTTATATTGTTTTATTATGGGATAGTTCATCCGAACATCTTCGAAATGACAGTGAAGTGATATCATATCTTCCATGCATGGAGCATTATAATATGCCACAGATGAAAGATCACATCGATGGTCCCCCACCTCGACGTCGGGATTGAGAAGAGTGTTGTGGAAGGGGATATTCTCCACGCGGGTTCTTCGAATGTGTTTGAACCAGTTCCACATGCATATGATTGGGGAAATGGGAACAAGTTCAAATATCTGAGTGGAGGGGTTATTCTAAGTCGAGAGAGGTTATATTTTCATGGACCAAGCTCAAACTGCACTATTCCACGACAACATCAACATCTTCAAAAAGAACTTTGAAATTTCCAACGAGAGTGCGTGAAAAAATGGACCTCTCGAATATCAACAAAGTCAGCCGGATGGCGGATTTCCTCCCCACGAAGAAGCTATCAGAACTCCACGTCCAATCGGATTATCAAGTCTCCGACATGAGAGCTGTACAAACCAAGTTTGGAAAACGCTACGTGGTGGACATTGCGAATGAGTTCGCCATCTTCTTGCCAGCACGACTCGTGAAAGCCTTCGATCAAGATCCAAACATGTTCGAGGGTATGCTGCAACTGGCACGCAATGGCCAACTCTACCTGAACTACTTTGGTGGAAAACACAACAGCATCGAGTTCCATGGACTCTGAGCATGGAGGATAAAAAGCGCTTGTGAAGGCTCGGTGGAAACAACGCGGTCAACGGCTGTCAGAATCACCATCAGTTGTCACCATCGTAGAGTGCAACGAATGCTTGCATCACCATCAGTCGTTTGTCGTCTTCGTATAGTTTTCTACGTTCAGTACAGACTACGTAAAAATGTATATTAAAAAAAACCTATCATCGAGTATATTGTAACACAAAAAGTTCTTTACAAATTGTATCCGCCGTAGATATAGGTAATAAATGGAGAAACGATATGTGATCAAAATGTTCTTTATTCATTTACAAAAATCTCTCGCTCACACAACGCTTGGTATACAGTCAATCATCTTTTCAACGATTTTACATTCGCATTAGCGCAATTATATTTTTTTGCTTTTGTTGCTGGATCCGTGAATTTTGACAGCCATGCGTACTTCTCAAATCCCTTCGCATAGATTTCCAGGAGCTCCTTCGAACATTCCTCGAATCATCGTTCTAGCTGCCTCGTATGGTATGCCGCTGTGATCCCATCGTATTCCATGATAATTGCGTTCCACCCACTTGTTTGTCATTTTGTACTTGGCCGATAAAGCATCCCAGGCAATGGTACAGCGAACAAGAATATCAGCATTTCAGCGTTCTTCTCATGGAGTTTGACGATGGACATCCCGTTTGGGACAAATTCGTTGATGGGTCTCTTGAACCCTTGCCCATCGACAATAAGCTCCATGTTGACTGAAGTGTGCGCGGGTCACAGGCATGAATTCTGCCAATTTTTTTCAATCCCACCACTAATTGGATTGTACTCCACAATATGATCATGGAGGATCATAATATGCTGAGGTTTGTGGTGGAATATTTTTATTCAATTCAAATTCAAGTCGCACGTCCATAGAGCCGGACTTGAGAGAATCGTTTGTATACGAGTTGGTAGTCTTCGAAAGCTGTTTATAGAATGTCATTATCATCGGTGTTTGGTCTCGTGAGAATCAACTCACGCATTCAAAGATCTCTTGAATGTCTAGCGATCGTCCTGGAACGTCTTACGAACGCCTTTCAACATCTCTCGAAACCTTCGCAATCATCTTCGGACGTCTCAGGGATTTATCTCGAACGTCTCATGAACATCTTGAAACGTCTCACGAACGTTTTTGAACATCGCCTGGAAGTCTCTCGAACTCCTCATGATTGCCTTCGAACGTTTCCAGAACATCTCTCGAACGTCACATGAATATCTTTGGACGTCTCACGAATGTCTTTCAAACATCTCACGAACGTCTTCGAACATCTATTCAACCTCTTCGAATGCCTCACGACCGTCTCGCGAACGTCTCTTAAACGTCTTCAAACGTCTCTTGAATATCATCGAACGTCTTTGAACGACTCTCGAACTCTTCACGATTGCCTTCGAACGTTTCATGAACACCTCTCGAACGTCTTTAAACGTCTGACGAACGTCTTCGAACGTTTCGGAATGTCTCTTGAACGTCTTCGAACGGCTCTTGAACGTCGCTCGAATGTCTTCGAACGTCTTCAAACTTCTCTCGAATGTTTTCGAACGCCTTCGAACTTCTCTCAAACATCTATACAACGTCTTCGAACGCCTCGGGAACGTCCCTTGAACATCTTCAAAAGTTTCTCGGGCGTCTTTGAACGTTTAACGACCGTCACATGATCGTCTTCGAAAGTCTCACGAATGCCTTACGAATATCTTCAAACGTCTTTCGCACTCCTCAAAATCGTCTTCAGACGTATCAAGAACGTCTCTGGAGCATCTTTGAACATCTCACAAATGCTTTTGAATGTCTCCTGGAAGTCTCTCGAAGTCCTCACGTTCGTCTTCGAACGTCTCGGGAACATCTCTTGAACGTGTCATGAATATCTTTGGACGTCTCGCGATCGTCTCTTCAACCTCTTCAAACGTCACTTGAACATCTCCTGAACGATTCGCGAACTCGTCACGATCGTCTTCAAACGTCTCATGAATATCTTTGAATGTTTCACGAGCGACTTAGGAACGTCTCCAAACGTCTCACGAACGTCTTCGAACATTTATTCAACGTCTTAGAACGTCTCGCAAGCATCTCGCGAATGTTGTCGAACGTCTTTGAACGTTTTGGGGCGTCTTTTGAATGTCTTCGAACGTCTCGCAAGCATCTCGCGAATGTCGTCGAACGTCTTTGAACGTTTTGGGACGTCTTTTGAACGTCTTCGAACGACTCTTGAACGTCTCTCGAACTTCTCACGAACATCTTCGAAAGCCTTTGAACGTCTCCAGAACGTTTCTCGAAGTCTTCACGATCGTCTACAAACGTCTCACGAACATCTCTCAAAGGTCTCACGAATATCTTTGAACGTCTCACGAACGTCTTACGAACATCTATTCAACGTCTTAGAACGTCTCACGAACGTCTCGTGTATGTCTTCGAACGTCTCGCAAACGTTTTCAAACGTCTTCTAACGTTTTAGAACGTCCCTTGAATGTCTTTGAAAGGGTCTTGAGGGTTTTCGAACATCTCTTGAACGTCTCTCTCGAACTTCTCACGAACGTCTTCGAACATCTCTCAAACATCTATTCAACGTTTTCGAACGTCTCGCGAATGTCCCTTGAACGTCTTCAAACGTCGCTTGAACGTCTATGAACACCTCTTGAATGTCTTTCGAACGTCTTTGAACGTCTCCTGAACGTCTCTCTCGAACTCTTCGCTATTGTCTTCGCAAGTTTCACGAAAATCTCACGAACGTCTCACGTACATCTTTGAACGTCTCACGAACATCTTTGAACGTCTCTAAACATCTCACGAACGTCTTCAAACGTCGCACAAACGTCTTACAAACGTCTCATAAACATCTTTGAACGTCTCACGAACGTCTTTAAACATCTCACGAACGTCTTCAAACGTCTTCGAACATCTATTCAACATCTTCAAACGTCTCTCGAATGTCTTCGAACGTGTCATGAACATCTTTGAACATCTCACGAACGTCTTCGAACGTCTTGGGAATGCCTTTGGATGTCTCCCGACATCTCACGAATATCTTCAAATGTCTCATGAGCATCTCTCGAACGTCCTTCGAACGCGTTCCAACGTCTTACGTACGTCTCTTGAACTTCTTTAAACGTCTCACGAACGTCTTCGAACATCTATTGAACGTCTTCGACCGTCCCTGGAACGCGTTCGAACGTCTTTAAACGTCTCACGAACATCTCTTGAACGTCTTCAAACGCCTTCCGAACGTCTATCGAACGTCTCTCGGACGTCTACAAATTTCTATTTAATGTCTGTAGACGTCTCACAAACGTGTATCGAATGTCTCTTGAACATCTATCGAACGTTTACCGTTGAATGTCTGTGAACATTATAAAGCGATTATATCAATTTAGGTTCCATCGAATTCCTTGTAGAAGAAATTTAGTTTCACTTTCGAAAAAAATATTTTATACTATGTGTGAACGGTTTGTAAAACTAGTTTACAAATTTTTCATTGAATAAATATATTTGGGTTTGTTTGGGTTTAAAACTGTTGCCGGCGGTAGACCGCCAGGGATATTTTGAATCATAGTGTCGACCGCACACTCGCAAAGCTTGGCCACCCCTGCTATACCAGATGATGTATTGAAGGCAGGGTTGGGGAAAATAAAAAATTTCATAATGTGACATTTATTTTATTTGCGCGAACCTTTATGAATCGACCATCAATTGAAGATTTTAATTACATTTTGTAATGCACGATCGTTTTCGTGATTTTCTCAACGTAGAGTAGAGTTTACATCTAACTTACTTGAGGCATCCTCACAATCCACATCCAACCTTGGAATAACTACATCATTTTTCATATTCAGTATATCAGCTAGCCATTCTCGTTTTGCATGACCCATAATATACACTATAGGACACATGTCGTCTATCGCTGGGTGAATTACTTCGGACATTGAAAAGCGGGCGATACTTGAATATGAGTTTTTCCTCTTGGGATTTATATGAGTATTGGCTTCTACAAAACACAACGAAACATTCATGCACCGTAAAAGCTGCTTCGCAGATGGAGGAACCAAGGTATTTAATTTTTGCGCTGCCGACGAGTAGAAAAATTCTATAGCGAAGGTCATTACATTATTCGACGACTTCAAACTTCCTCATATTGGACTTCATTTCAACGCTAAATCCTATCCTCCCGACGATCTGAATTTGGACTTTGACAATAAAAAAATGTATCATTGTGTTCGGTATGTACTCTCATTTCATAAACCTTCGACTGTAAAAACAATTATTCTTAGCTAACCATTACCAAGTTTCAATATAACCGTCCTCTCACAGTTATCGATTGCTCACGCCAGAACGAGTCTGTGAAAAATGCTACCGTAGACGTGCGAATAGAGTTTGAATGCAAGGAAGATTGACCACCATATACTACTGCATATTCTTTAATCTTGCACGATCACATTGTTAAATAATGTCCATTAACCAACATTGTCCGTAAAAATTGTATAGATCAGTAATTATTCTCCCTCTCTAAATGAGTAAATAATTTAAAAACAAGTTTCTTAAAGATTGACGTTAGTCATCAATTGATCTTGCCATCGTTTTGATCACGCCATCTTCGTTATGACCATGCCTACCATAGTTGTTCAAAATCTGTATCAGGCGTTACTTTTTGCTCGATACAAATGTATTAAGTATCGAAAAACCTTTCGTTACTCGATACTAAAGTATCAAGCTATTTTTGGAGATCGCGACTTTTGTATCTAGTAACGAAAATTTATACGATACAAAAGTATCGAGTAACAAGTATATAAATAAATAATTTTTTTGTATATTCTCAGAATAAAAAAAAATAATTTGTTAATAACTTTCTAATATTTTTATTATTCAAAATGACTGTGCTTAGTATCTTACGTATGATTGATTTTTTTATATTTTTATAGAATTGCTAAGTACTTGAAATTCTAGCTCTATTCTATTGTTGCTGAAATAATACCTACCATACATCCTTAAGAATGTATAGGAGGTACATCACAGTAAAAAGTTAGATTTACAGATCATTTCTACGCGTAACGAGAAAATCAGAAAAAATAAATTACTAGGAGATATTAAAAATATTGATCTTAAATAATAATAGTATTGAATAGTTATAAAGAAAAATGTTTATAAAACATTTTTACGAAAAATGTTCTGAAAAATTTGTTTTTTTTTTTATTTGAAATGAAATTGTTAAGGTTTCCGACTGCGTATACATTTTTCAAGAGATTTTCATCGTTTTGAATTTTTTTTTACATATTAAAAAAAAAATTTAAGTTCTTCGATACTCTACACAGTAACGAGAAAATCAGAAAAAAATAAATTACTAGGAGATATAAAAAATATTGATCTTAAATAATAATAGTATTAAATAGTTATAAAGAAAAATGTTTATAAAACATTTTTACCAAAAATGTTCTGAAAAAATTGTTTTTTGTTATTTGAAATGAAATTGTTAAGGTTTCCGATGCGTATAAATTTTTCAAGTTTTTTCATCGTTTTGAAATTTTTTTTTTACAAATTAAAAAAAATTGACAAGAAGCCGGAAAATTTCTTTACTTTCCCTTGAGTAGAAAGGTTCTGTATCAACCGTGAGAAATTTAAAAACTGTTAACAGAATAGCTTCGTATTCTGAGACTTTGATATAACACAAAAATCGAGTAACGAAAAGCTTTTCCTTACCCATTGATACTTTCGTAATGAGTAACGAAAATTTATTCGATACTCGATACAAAGGTGTAGAGTATCGAAGAACTTAATTTTTTTTTTTAATTTGTAAAAAAAAATTCAAAACGATGAAAATCTCTTGAAAAATGTATACGCAGTCGGAAACCTTAACAATTTCATTTCAAATAAAAAAAACAAATTTTTCAGAACATTTTTCGTAAAAATGTTTTATAAACATTTTTCTTTATAACTATTCAATACTATTATTATTTAAGATCAATATTTTTAATATCTCCTAGTAATTTATTTTTTCTGATTTTCTCGTTACGCGTAGAAATGATCTGTAAATCTAACTTTTTACTGTGATGTACCTCCTATACATTCTTAAGGATGTATGGTAGGTATTTTTTCAGCAACAATAGAATAGAGCTAGAATTTCAAGTACTTAGCAATTCTATAAAAATATAAAAAAATCAATCATACGTAAGATATTAAGCACAGTCATTTTGAATAATAAAAATATTAGAAAGTTATTAACAAATTATTTTTTTTTATTCTAAGAATATACAAAAAAATTATTTATTTATATACTTGTTACTCGATACTTTTGTATCGTATAAATTTTCGTTACTAGATACAAAAGTCGCGATCTCCAAAAATAGCTTGATACTTTGGTATCGAGTAACGAAAGGTTTTTTGATACTTAATACATTTGTATCGAGCAAAAAGTAACGCCTGATACAGATTTTGAACAACTATGGTAGGCATGGTCATAACGAAGATGGCGTGATCAAAACGATGGCAAGATCAATTGATGACTAACGTCAATCTTTAAGAAACTTGTTTTTAAATTATTTACTCATTTAGAGAGGGGGAATAATTACTGATCTATACAATTTTTACGGACAATGTTGGTTAATGGACATTATTTAACAATTTGATCGTGCAAGATTAAAGAATATGCAGTAGTATATGGTGGTCAATCTTCCTTGCATTCAAACTCTATTCGCACGTCTACGGTAGCATTTTTCACAGACTCGTTCTGGCGTGAGCAATCGATAACTGTGAGAGGACGGTTATATTGAAACTTGGTAATGGTTAGCTAAGAATAATTGTTTTTACAGTCGAAGGTTTATGAAATTGAGAGTACATACCGAACACAATGATACATTTTTTTATTGTCAAAGTCCAAATTCAGATCGTCGGGAGGATAGGATTTAGCGTTGAAATGAAGTCCAATATGAGGAAGTTTGAAGTCGTCGAATAATGTAATGACCTTCGCTATAGAATTTTTCTACTCGTCGGCAGCGCAAAAATTAAATACCTTGGTCCCTCCATCTGCGAAGCAGCTTTTACGGTGCATGAATGTTTCGTTGTGTTTTGTAGAAGCCAATACTCATATAAATCCCAAGAGGAAAAACTCATATTCAAGTATCGCCCGCTTTTCAATGTCCGAAGTAATTCACCCAGCGATAGACGACATGTGTCCTATAGTGTATATTATGGGTCATGCAAAGCGAGAATGGCTAGCTGATATACTGAATATGAAAAATGATGTAGTTATTCCAAGGTTGGATGTGGATTGTGAGGATGCCTCAAGTAAGTTAGATGTAAACTCTACTCTACGTTGAGAAAATCACGAAAACGATCGTGCATTACAAAATGTAATTAAAATCTTCAATTGATGGTCGATTCATAAAGGTTCGCGCAAATAAAATAAATGTCACATTATGAAATTTTTTATTTTCCCCAACCCTGCCTTCAATACATCATCTGGTATAGCAGGGGTGGCCAAGCTTTGCGAGTGTGCGGTCGACACTATGATTCAAAATATCCCTGGCGGTCTACCGCCGGCAACAGTTTTAAAACCAAACAAACCCAAACATATTTATTCAATGAAAAATTTGTAAACTAGTTTTACAAACCGTTCACACATAGTATAAAATATTTTTTTCGAAAGTGAAACTAAATTTCTTCTATAAGGAATTCGATGGAAACTAAATTGATATAATCGCTTTATAATGTTCACAGACATTCAACGGTAAACGTTCGATAGATGTTCAAGAGACATTTGATACACGTTTGTGAGACGTCTACAGACATTAAATAGAAATTTGTAGACGTCCGAGAGACGTTCGATAGACGTTCGGAAGGCGTTTGAAGACGTTCAAGAGATGTTCGTGAGACGTTTAAAGACGTTCGAACGCGTTCCAGGGACGGTCGAAGACGTTCAATAGATGTTCGAAGACGCTCATGAGACATTTGAAGATATTCGTGAGATGTCGGGAGACGTTCAAAGGCATTCCCAAGACGTTCGAAGACGTTCGTGAGATGTTCAAAGATGTTCATGACACGTTCGAAGACATTCGAGAGACGTTTGAAGATGTTGAATAGATGTTCGAAGACGTTTGAAGACGTTCGTGAGATGTTTAAAGACGTTCGTGAGACGTTCAAAGATGTTTATGAGACGTTTGTAAGACGTTTGTGCGACGTTTGAAGACGTTCGTGAGATGTTTAGAGACGTTCAAAGATGTTCGTGAGACGTTCAAAGATGTACGTGAGACGTTCGTGAGATTTTCGTGAAACTTGCGAAGACAATAGCGAAGAGTTCGAGAGAGACGTTCAGGAGACGTTCAAAGACGTTCGAAAGACATTCAAGAGATGTTCGTAGACGTTCAAGCGACGTTTGAAGACGTTCAAGGGACATTCGCGAGACGTTCGAAAACGTTGAATAGATGTTTGAGAGATGTTCGAAGACGTTCGAAGACGTTCGTGAGAAGTTCGAGAGAGACGTTCAAGAGATGTTCGAAAACCCTCAAGACCCTTTCAAAGACATTCAAGGGACGTTCTAAAACGTTCGAAGACGTTTGAAAACGTTTGCGAGACGTTCGAAGACATACACGAGACGTTCGTGAGACGTTCTAAGATGTTGAATAGATGTTCGTAAGACGTTCGTGAGACGTTCAAAGATATTCGTGAGACATTTGAGAGATGTTCGTGAGACGTTTGTAGACGATCGTGAAGACTTCGAGAAACGTTCTGGAGACGTTCAAAGGCTTTCGAAGATGTTCGTGAGAAGTTCGAGAGACGTTCAAGAGTCGTTCGAAGACGTTCAAAAGACGTCCCAAAACGTTCAAAGACGTTCGACGACATTCGCGAGATGCTTGCGAGACGTTCGAAGACATTCAAAAGACGCCCCAAAACGTTCAAAGACGTTCGACAACATTCGCGAGATGCTTGCGAGACGTTCTAAGACGTTGAATAAATGTTCGAAGACGTTCGTGAGACGTTTGGAGACGTTCCTAAGTCGCTCGTGAAACATTCAAAGATATTCATGAGACGTTTGAAGACGATCGTGACGAGTTCGCGAATCGTTCAGGAGATGTTCAAGTGACGTTTGAAGAGGTTCAAGAGACGATCGCGAGACGTCCAAAGATATTCATGACACGTTCAAGAGATGTTCCCGAGACGTTCGAAGACGAACGTGGGGACTTCGAGAGACTTCCAGGAGACATTCAAAAGCATTTGTGAGATGTTCAAAGATGCTCCAGAGACGTTCTTGATACGTCTGCAGACGATTTTGAGGAGTGCGAAAGACGTTTGAAGATGTTCGTAAGTCATTCGTGAGACTTTCGAAGACGATCATGTGACGGTCGTTAAACGTTCAAAGACGTCCGAGAAACTTTTGAAGATGTTCAAGGGACGTTCCCGAGGCGTTCGAAGACGTTGTATAGATGTTTGAGAGAAGTTCGAAGGCGTTCGAAAACATTCGAGAGAAGTTTGAAGACGTTCGAAGACATTCGAGCGACGTTCAAGAGCCGTTCGAAGACGTTCAAGAGACATTCCGAAACGTTCGAAGACGTTCGTCAGACGTTTAAAGACGTTCGAGAGGTGTTCATGAAACGTTCGAAGGCAATCGTGAAGAGTTCGAGAGTCGTTCAAAGACGTTCGATGATATTCAAGAGACGTTTGAAGACGTTTAAGAGACGTTCGCGAGACGGTCGTGAGGCATTCGAAGAGGTTTAATAGATGTTCGAAGAAGTTCGTGAGATGTTTGAAAGACATTCGTGAGACGTCCAAAGATATTCATGTGACGTTCGAGAGATGTTCTGGAAACGTTCGAAGGCAATCATGAGGAGTTCGAGAGACTTCCAGGCGATGTTCAAAAACGTTCGTGAGACGTTTCAAGATGTTCATGAGACGTTCGAGATAAATCCCTGAGACGTCCGAAGATGATTGCGAAGGTTTCGAGAGATGTTGAAAGGCGTTCGTAAGACGTTCCAGGACGATCGCTAGACATTCAAGAGATCTTTGAATGCGTGAGTTGATTCTCACGAGACCAAACACCGATGATAATGACATTCTATAAACAGCTTTCAAAGACTACCAACTCGTATACAAACGATTCTCTCAAGTCCGGCTCTATGGACGTGCGACTTGAATTTGAATTGAATAAAAATATTCCACCACAAACCTCAGCATATTATGATCCTCCATGATCATATTGTGGAGTACAATCCAATTAGTGGTGGGATTGAAAAAAATTGGCAGAATTCATGCCTGTGACCCGCGCACACTTCAGTCAACATGGAGCTTATTGTCGATGGGCAAGGGTTCAAGAGACCCATCAACGAATTTGTCCCAAACGGGATGTCCATCGTCAAACTCCATGAGAAGAACGCTGAAATGCTGATATTCTTGTTCGCTGTACCATTGCCTGGGATGCTTTATCGGCCAAGTACAAAATGACAAACAAGTGGGTGGAACGCAATTATCATGGAATACGATGGGATCACAGCGGCATACCATACGAGGCAGCTAGAACGATGATTCGAGGAATGTTCGAAGGAGCTCCTGGAAATCTATGCGAAGGGATTTGAGAAGTACGCATGGCTGTCAAAATTCACGGATCCAGCAACAAAAGCAAAAAAATATAATTGCGCTAATGCGAATGTAAAATCGTTGAAAAGATGATTGACTGTGTACCAAGCGTTGTGTGAGCGAGAGATTTTTGTAAATGAATAAAGAACATTTTGATCACATATCGTTTCTCCATTTATTACCTATATCTACGGCGGATACAATTTGTAAAGAACTTTTTGTGTTACAATATACTCGATGATAGGTTTTTTTTAATATACATTTTTACGTAGTCTGTACTGAACGTAGAAAACTATACGAAGACGACAAACGACTGATGGTGATGCAAGCATTCGTTGCACTCTACGATGGTGACAACTGATGGTGATTCTGACAGCCGTTGACCGCGTTGTTTCCACCGAGCCTTCACAAGCGCTTTTTATCCTCCATGCTCAGAGTCCATGGAACTCGATGCTGTTGTGTTTTCCACCAAAGTAGTTCAGGTAGAGTTGGCCATTGCGTGCCAGTTGCAGCATACCCTCGAACATGTTTGGATCTTGATCGAAGGCTTTCACGAGTCGTGCTGGCAAGAAGATGGCGAACTCATTCGCAATGTCCACCACGTAGCGTTTTCCAAACTTGGTTTGTACAGCTCTCATGTCGGAGACTTGATAATCCGATTGGACGTGGAGTTCTGATAGCTTCTTCGTGGGGAGGAAATCCGCCATCCGGCTGACTTTGTTGATATTCGAGAGGTCCATTTTTTCACGCACTCTCGTTGGAAATTTCAAAGTTCTTTTTGAAGATGTTGATGTTGTCGTGGAATAGTGCTGTTTGAGCTTGGTCCATGAAAATATAACCTCTCTCGACTTAGAATAACCCCTCCACTCAGATATTTGAACTTGTTCCCATTTCCCCAATCATATGCATGTGGAACGGGTTCAAACACATTCGAAGAACCCGCGTGGAGAATATCCCCTTCCACAACACTCTTCTCAATCCCGACGTCGAGGTGGGGGACCATCGATGTGATCTTTCATCTGTGGCATATTATAATGCTCCATGCATGGAAGATATGATATCACTTCACTGTCATTTCGAAGATGTTCGGATAAACTATCCCATAATAAAACAATATAACTACCCCAATACTTTAGGAGAAAGACCTTAGGGACGTGTTCGAGCTCGTTTTTCGTCAAGTCCACAGGGTGCTTGGCTGGATGCACTGCGTACATACTCGCACATGTGAACATCTTGACGTAATCTTTCGGAATGAAATCACAACGGGTTGAATTTTCTTATCGAACAATAACGCCTTTCATACTTGCAGTTGCATGCAATAAATAATGCATTTTTTTTCTTATGGCTCTCTGAAAGAGCGCCCTTTATATGACAGCTAGCGTTTTCTCATTAGTGGAAATTTTCCTAGTCTCATATAGTAGTTTCCCACGCATGTGTCCATAATGAGGCTGATAATTCCGAGTTATACAATAAACTACAAAACGTTTATGGGTTTCCAACGCTTACCTGCCACTATTTGACCCCCGCCCCCCCCCCCTGCCCCTGCCGCTCTCGCATTGATGGTAGCGTTATCTCTTATCGCAGACTCTAGCCCCCCCCCCCTCCGCCGGAGACACCGTCTCGCTCCCCCACTACCTGGCCCTTCCCGCCGTGACGTCACACCGCAGGTACCCCGCGCGGGCACCCCGCCCCGCTCCCCCCTGAGATCCCTGCGTTCGGACTGGCGTTACTCCTCTACTCACACGACACGGACGAAACACACAAAAAACACAACACGAACAATTGAACTGGACAACATATGAAAAACACAAAAGTCGATTTCGAGAACCGAATTTTTTAAAATCGGCGCGAACGAGCTTGGAATTTGGGACTTTTTTTTCTCAAATTCTCAAGGACCGGGAAGCGAGCATTTTTCTTTTCTTTTCTTTGAAAATAAATTTTCGAAGCGCTCGGGAGCATGGAAAAACAGAAAAATAAAAAAATTTCCTTTTCTGTCCGTCTTCGAAATAATTTTTCGGAGACGCGAGAGCACACCGGGGAGGTCGAGAGGTAACTCTCCCCGATAGCGAGAGCGACGCGACTCGGCGGAGTCGCGCATCACGGAAACCGCGCAACGGGAAAAATATTTCAAAGAAAATATACGAAGCATATAATATAACGAATTCTCGATTTTTGGGAGCGGCGAGGAAGGGCTCGAAGGGAAATCTTCGAGGTATCTCAAACCTCGTAGAAAAACTCATCCGTCAGGAGTTTCGAGAGCGTTACCGCTGCCGGCACCGCGCACCGCGGCCTTCACAGGCTTAGCGCGTCGAGCTGGCGCGAATTACGAGCCCGAAACCTCGAAATTTTCGCGAGCGAAAATATTCGAAAATCTCGAACTCTTTTTCGTGACCCTAATCGAGAGCCTTAAGGGGAATGGGGAAAAGGAAAAGGGAACGGGACACTCACTCGAGAACTATCTCGAGATGAGATAAAAATCGAGAGCAATGAAGGCGGGAAGGGCGAAAAAAAAAAAATTAAATTATTATCTTCCCTCTTCCCCCTTAAACGTAATCGGGGACAGCTACTCACCGGCGTGGCCCCACGTTGGGCGCCATTTGTGACGGATTTTCGGATATTTCTCTAACCACGAGAACGGTAACAAAAAAATTCTTCGAGAGTTACGGTGCGAGATCCGTCACCTTCGGCCGTTCACCAGTAGTCGTGCACCCGCAGAACCCGGGGCGCCAGTGAATTTTGTTTCACCGGTTTCACAACCGGTATGACCTGGGATCGAGGAGGATCCGCCCTCGATGCATCAACAGGGAGACTGGAGATCTCCCTGATTTTTGGTTGCACCGGAATCATAACCGGGATCACTGGGAGGCTGGAGACCTCCCTGATTTTTTTATCGCCGGAATCATAACCGCACTAAACTGGGTGCATTTCGATGGGGGGACGGTTGCGGTACAGCACGGCTGCTCAGGCTGTGGGTTGTGGTAGAGGGGTCGGGATTCACCGGGGGAGTAACTCAATTGTCGAGAACGAAATAAAATAAAATAATTATTTTATTTTATTTTGCGGGAGCTGAATTTTACACAGAAAATCCCGAGAACTAAACGCGGAACCCTCAACCGCGAAAGCAAAAACTCGAGCGAGGACGTTATCCGCACGGGAACGAGACAGCACCACTCAGGTGACTCTACCGCGAGAGCGAGAACGCGACTTTTCTTTCGCGAGAGAGACCCTGACACATCTCTCCATCTCGAGGTCTGGAACACGACTCGACGAGAACTACCTCCAAAACCTTGAGGCGGACTGTACCTCGCACGGCGAGGGTCAGCGCGCGAGAACATTATCGAGCGCGCTTACTGAAAAAAAGGTAAACACGCTCGCGCGATCGGACCATGCGAGAACGCTGACCGAAGCGAGAATCCTTATCTCGTAATTTTCGTGAGCGGAAATATTATTTCGGGAGCTGGAATACTCTAATAGAATATTCCGTTCGGAATCTATATTTTCTGCCCCAGTTACCCGCAACGGACCGGTAACAAATCGGGACCTTTTCTCCTCTGTAGCATGGAGACTCTAGGGGATCGCATCCCCGGGTCACCGTGCGAGAGCGAGCAAAGTTTCTCCCCGGAAGCGCTGCACGCAGTCCTCCAGCCGCCGCCCGCAACCCAGCGGCCCGCTTCTTGGCACGATGCACCTCTCAATGGGGCGCCGTCGTCTCAGCCGGGCGTGCACCGATTCCCCGAACCCATGTAGAAATTGACCATCGGCCCAGCGCTGGCTCAGTGTCGAACTGGATTGGCCGAGGCTCGGCAAAAATGCTTGGCCCAGGCATGGAAATATGACGCGCGGCTGACGCTCGGCAGCCGAGGGTTGGCTACGATGCCAGGACTACGACTGGCCCACATATAAATTGAGCATCGGCCCAGCGCCTGGCTCAGTGTCGAACTTGATTGGCCGAGACTCGGCAAAAATGCTTGGCCCAGGCATGGAAATGTGCCGCGCGGCTGACGCTCGGCAGCCGAGGGTTGGCTATGATGCCAGGACCACGACTGGCCCATGTATAAATTGAGCATCCGCCCAGCGCTGGCTCGGTGTCGAACTTGATTGGCCGAGGCTCGGCGAAAATGCTTGGTCCAGGCATGGAAATGTGACGCGCGGCTGACGCTCGGCAGCCGAGGGTTGGCCACGATGCTAGGACCACGACTGGCCCATGTATAAATTGACCATCGACCCTGCGCTGGCTCAGTTTCGACCGTTATCGGCCAATGCTCGGCAGAAATGCTTGGACATGGCATGGAAATGTGATGCACGCCTGACGCTCGGCAGCCATATATTGGCTACGATGCCTGGATCACAAGAATGATAATTATATTTACAGTTTAAGAGAGTAAGAGAGTGCCAGTATGGGAGAGTGGGAGAGTGAGAGTGAGTGAGTGAGAGAGAGAGAGAGAGAGAGAGAGAGAGAGAGAGAGAGAGAGAGAGAGAGAGAGAGAGAGAGAGAGAGAGAGAGAGAGAGAGAGAGAGAGAGAGAGCGAGAGCGAGAGAGAGGGCGGATGGATGGAGGAGAATGTGAAAATGTGAAAATGCGACAATGTTAAAATGTCAAAATGCGAAAATGTGAAAACGCGAAAATGTGAAAATGTGAAAAACGCGAAAAAGTGAAAAATGTGAAAATGCGATCATGTGAGAATGTAAAAAATGCGAAAATGTGAAAATGTGAAAATGCGGAAATTTGATGGATAGATGGACAGTGAGAGAGTGAGAGAGCGAGCATGTGATAATGTGAGAGAGAGCAACTTATATTATTTGCATGTACCTTTTTCTTCATCACCCGAAAAGTCTGAAAATATTTTCAATGCCATGAAATAGTTGCACTTTGTGTAATATCTGTAGATTTTTTCTAATAGGAAAGGAATACTGAGCTGATATGTCAACCAGCTATATCAGCTATATCAAGGTTAATAAACCTTAAAACAATATAAAAAGGTTAAAAAAAATAAAACGAAAAACAAAAAAAACTATGTAAGGGGTTTATACTGTATAAAGGTTCAAGTATACAGAGAGATAAAGATTTGAGAATCATTTGAGAGAGTTGACTTAAAAAAATATATATATATTTTGCACAGAGTCAAAAAAATTCTGAACATATATTGTTCGGAGTAAAAAAGTGAATTATTGGTGTTATTCAGTATTATTATGAAATGAATGAACTGAAATAAGAGATGGTTACTGTTGCTTAATATTATTATAAGTTGAAAATTGATATGCATGGTCCGAAGAATAAAATTCTCCATCGCTAGTTAAACTGACAACAGTACATAACATTTTTAAATACATTAGGACAGAGTAAAACTGTAAGCTAAGACTGCAAAAGCTTTAGAAATAGAATGTGGTGATGATTTAAATGACCAATCCATACAAAACAATGCCAGCATATAAAAACAACGATATAAGTTATTGATAAAAAATTATTACTCTGAATTAAACCTTCAATACATTACTCTGTAGTTCGTACGAGGTTTATTTGGGCAGTAAATAAAGATTTCATTGAGAGTAAGAATTTTTTTTTAAATAGCGAGGAGATAGTAAAGAACATTTTCAAATCATGTAGCAGATTGCAAAAAAGATTATGTGCATGCTACCGCAAGGGGAAAAATATATCTTCGGTAACTAACTAACCGCAGCGTAAAAAGTGTTTTAAGGGGTACTACTAAGCGGTAAGGCCCTTAACATATCAGAGAGTGAAAAACCTCTTAAGGCCATATGGGAAAAAGTGAAAGAATTACATCGGAGAGAGAGAAAAATATTTTAAAAAGATATCGGAGAGCGAAAATAAGATTATGCCAAGATATCGGAGAGAGAAAAGTTTTTTAAAAAGATATCGGTGAGAGAGAATAAGATTTTATAAAGATATCGGTGAGAGAGAAAAAGATTTTGAAAATATAGCTGCGATAGAGAGGGAAAGATTTTGAAAGGATATCGGTGAGTGAGAAGATTTTATAAAGATATCGGTGAGAAAGAAAAAGATTTTGAAAAGATTTCTTCGATAGAGAGGGAAAGATTTTGAAAGGATATCGGTGAGGGAGAAAAAGATATAACAACATATTAGCAAAAGTTAATTAGGTTTTAAAAGTATGTTCTAGGGTTATGAGGCATGTATCTAACTGATGAAAATTGGTCGATTGTGTTGCCCAACACACGTCACAGAACAATTTGGCGTTCCATATCCTCATAAACTAACGGGAACGACATTGCGGAAATATATCGCAACGACGTGCATTAATGTCAACTTGACGGAAAATGAAGTCTCTGACGTCGCACAATTCATGAGGCATGCCGAGAAAATCCGTCACGAGCATTATCGGCAACCAATCGTAAGTCGCGAGATTATCAGGATATCGAGAGTCCTGGAACTCGCTGAAGAAAATCCAAATGGGGACAACGAAGATACGGAAAGTGACACCGATGGCGAACAAGCTAATCCTACGAGGAGGGTTTGAAAAAAGCCCTAAAAAATGCGTTTTATAATTTGTTTTGGAGAATATTTATACCGAGTTTCAAGTTGATACACGCAAGAAAAGTTTTCCATACAAACTTTTACACCCCATTTCACCCTCTTAAGAGTTAATTTTCGAAATACCGTTTTTTAAGTGCACATACACTTAAAAATCTACACCTTCTAAAGAACTTATATTCCAAGTTTCAAGTTGGTACACGCAAGGAATATAATTTTCCATACAAACTTTCACACCCCATTTCACCCCCTAAATAGTTGAATTTCGAAAAATCCTTCGTACACTTCTAAACCTTCTAAGGTACTTATGTTCCGAGTTTTAAGTTGATACACGCAAGGAATATAATTTTCCATACAAAGTTTTACATCCCATTTCACCCCCTTAACAATTTATTTTCGAAAAATCCTTTGTTAGTGTACTTCTACACCTTCTAAGGAAGACATATACCAAGTTTCAAGTTGATACACGCAAGGAATGTCATTTCCCGTACAAACGTTTACATCCCATTTGATCCCCTTAAGAGTGGATTTTCGAAAAATGTTTTCTCAGTGCACTCCTACACCTTCTAAGGAATATATGTTCCAAGTTTCAAGTTCATACACGAAAGGAATACAATTATCCATAGAAACTTTCACCCCCCAATTCACCGCCTTAATTTTCCCCTTTCGTGAAAATTTTTGTTAGCGGATGTCTACACCTTATAAAGAACATACCTGCAAAACTCCAAGTTTGTAGGCTTTATAGTTTCTAAGATTTTGTAACTAATCAGTCAGTCATTGGTATTTCGCTTTTATATATGAAGCGTTCCTCGCCATTTCACCTAGTCCGTGACCCCGACCATTTTTTATTTTCCTGATTTTGTTTGTTCTTGTAAGAATAAACCCCATGAAAGGAATATCCCCACCAATTTTCAGATTTTTATCTGTTGTCTTTGAGGAGTTATAATTTTCCAAAAAACATCAATTTCGGATATTTTGGAAACGTTTAACGCTGATAACTCCTAAGCTAATTTAGATATCGACAAATGCCAATAAATCATTTTTTTTTCATTTTGAAGCATATTGTCATGAAATATTTTTTTTTAATTATCATTTATATTGGACCACGTATTTTTTGCTTCGAAAGTGAAGAAACTATTTTTTTTAAAAGATGATTGCCATTTTTTTTTTCAACAAATTCTCTAAAATAGAGTAACCCATTGTATTATTTTTGAGGCTAGTCAAAAATGATACAGTAGGAAAAATAGGCCTACTATCAAGTAGGCCTATTTTTCCTTCTATTTTTTTCGAATGAATAACTTTTTTTAGAGAATATTTTTATCATTTTAATCTCCAATAATGCTAATAATGCAATGGTTTATTTTTTATTTGTGCTGAAATTAATGAAAAAGAAAATTTTTTGTACCAATTTTTGTTTTTTCTCTAATAATAATAGTGATCAATGCAAATACGGCAATTTTCAATCGGATATAATAGTCATCACTATTCTAGTTTCTGTCTTTTTCGTAAATAAAATGAAGTAAATGAAGAATTATTTGGAAATTCGTGAATTAAAAAAAAGTGGAATTTTTCCGTTTGTATATATTCTGACGGGATATTTCTCTGACCACGAGAACGCTAACCAAAAATAATTCGAGACCTAAGGTGCGAGATCCGTCACCTTCGCCTGACCACCCGTAGTCGTGCACCCGCAGAACCCGGGGCGCCAGTGAATTGTGTTTCACCGGTTTCACAACCGGTATGACCTGGGATCGAGGGGGATCCACCCTCGATCCACCAACGGGGGGACTGGAGATCTCCCTCAATTTTTGTTGCACCGGAATCCTAACCGGGATCACTGGGAGGCTGGAGACCTCCCTGATTTCGTTATCGCCGGAATCGTAACCAGACTAAACTGGGTGCACTTCGGCGGGGGGACGGTTTTGGTACAGCACGGCCGCTCAGGCTGTGGGTTGTGGTAGAGGGGTCGGAATTCAGCGGCGGAGTAGCTCACTTGTCGGGAACGAAATAAAATAAAATAAAATAAAATAATTATTTTATTTTATTTTGCGGGAGCTGAATTTTACACAGAAAATCCCGAGAACTAAACGCGGATCTCTTAATCGCGAACGCGTAAACGCGAGCGAGAACGTTAACCGCACGGGGGCGAGAGAGCACCACTCAGGTATCTCTAGCGCGAGAGCGAGAACGCGACTTTTCTTTCCGCGAGGGAGACCACGCCACGTCTCTCCATCGCGAGGTCTGAAACGCGACTCTACGAGAACAACCTCCGAAATCTTACGGCGGACTGTACCTCGCACGGCGAGGACGAGCGCGCGAGAGCATTGTCGAACGCGCTTACCGAAAAAAAGGTAAACACGCTCGCGCGATCGGACCATGCGAAAACCCTGGCCTAAGCGAGAATCCTTATCTCGTAATTTTCGTGAGCTGAAATATTATTTCGGGAGCTGGAATATTCTAATAGAATATTCTAATAGAATATTCCTTTCGGGATCTATATTTTCTACCCGAGTTACCCCGCAACGGAACGGTAACAAATCGGGACCTTTTCTCCTCGGTAGCATGGAGACTCTCGGGGATCGCATCCCCGAATCACCGTGCGAGAGCGGGGAAAGCTTCTCTCCGGAAGCGCGGCACGGAGTCCTCCAGCCTGAGCCCGTGACTCAACGGCCCGCTCCTCGGCACGATGCACCTCTCAGTGGGGCGCCGGCGTCTCAGCCGGGCGTGCACCGATTCCCCGAAGAATCTCGTTGGGTGCTTCCCTCGGTCGGGATTGCTCGATACGTTGAGCGACACGCCGCTCGACCGAGTTCCGCAGGCTAACCTAACCCAACTATAACGACAGAAAGCCTAAACGCAACGAAACAATCATGCGGAGAAAAGGCCCTTAACACAACGGGTGGGTCTAAACCCGGGCATCGAGAACGTAATCTCATCACCGGTAGCTTTTTCTGTGACGCGATTTGAAAAATCACGTCACAATATATATATATATATATATATATGTAAAGAACGCGTAATGGCGGTAGCACCTACCACGCCTGACGACATGAAAGGAAGAATACGCCGAGCATGTACCCAAATTACACCACAAATGTTGGCTGAAGTTAGACGGTCTTTTCATCAGCGAGTTAACAAGTGCTTACAAGTCGAGGGTCATCACTTCGAGCATCGTCTGTAGGTAGACCCAAACCAAGGTTAGTGGATCCTTTGAAAGGGATTATTCCGATATTTTTCGACTATTTTTGTACTTTGCGTGACTAGAATGACCTTGTGTTGTAGGTCGCTGAATTCGTCTTAAAATCGGTAATAATGTCATCGAAAAAAAAAATATATGGTTCCATTTAGAAAAGTGGAGTTGACCTTGACGTAGCTTCAGCGCCTCCAGCGATAAAAAAAATAGGGTGGTGTGACGGCTTTCTCGAATACTGAAACTTTTGTCTGAAACATTTTTGGATGTGATCAATAGTTTGAGTGCTATTGCTCTGTAACACTTTATGTGTCTTACCCTGTATATATCAAAAATTCACTCTTCTTTAGATGCACGTATTCCCAAATAATTCTTAATTTAATTCATTTTATTTACGAAAAAGATAGAAACTAGAATAGTGATGATTATTATATCCGATTGAAAATTGCCGTATTTGCATTGATCAATATTATTATTAGTAAAAAAAAAAATTTGTACAAAAAATTTTCTTTGTGGTTAATTTCAGCACAAATAAAAAATAAACCATTGCATTATTAGCATTATTAGAGAGTAAAATGATAAAAATATTCTCTAAAAAAAGTTATTCGTTCGAAAAAAAATAGAAGGAAAAATGGGCCTACGATCAGACTAGTCTCAAAAATCATACAATGGGTTACTCTATTTTAGAGAATTTGTTGAAAAAAAAAATGGCAATCAACTAAAAAAAAAAATAGTTTCTTCACTTTCGAAGCAAAAAATACGTGGACCAATATAAATGATAATTTTTTTTTTAATTTCATGACAATATGCTTCAAAATGAAAAAAAAATGATTTAATGACATTTGTCTATATCTAAATTAGCTTAGGGGTTATCAGCGTTTAAACGTTTCCAAAATATTCGAAATTGATATTTATTGGAAAATTATAACTTCTCAAAGACAACAGATAAAAATCTGAACATTGGTGGAGATATTCCTTCTATGGGGTATACTTGCACAAAAAAACAAAATCAGAAAATTAAAAAAATGATCGGGGTCACGGGCTAGGTGAAATGGCGAGGAATGCCTCATATATAAAAGCGAAATACCACTGACTAACTCATTAATCACGAGATCTTAGAAACTATAAAGCCTACAAACTTGACATTTTGTAGGTATGTTCTTTATAAGGTGTAGACATCCGCTAAGAAAAATGTTCACGAAACGGGAAAATTAAGGCGGTGAATGGGGGGTGAAAGTTCGTATGGATAATTGTATTCCTTTCGTGTATGAACTTGAAACTTGGAACATATGTTCTATAGAAGGTGTAGGAATGCACTGAGAAAATATTTTTCGAAAATCCACTCTTAAGGGGATGAAATGGGATGTAAAAGTTTGTATGGGAAATGATATTCCCTGCGTGTATCAACTTGAAACTTGGTATATGTGTTCCTTAGAAGGTGTAGAAGTACACTGACAAAGGATTTTTCGAAAATAAATTCTTAAGGGGGTGAAATGGGATGTAAAATTTGGATGGAAAATTATATTCCTTGCGTGTATCAACTTAAAACTCGGAACATAAGTACCTTAGAAGGTTCAGAAGTGTACGAAGGATTTTTCGAAATTCAACTATTAAGGGGGTGAAATGGGGTGTGAAAGTTTGTATGGAAAATTATATTCCTTGCGTGTACCAACTTGAAACTTGGAACATAAGTTCTTTAGAAGGTGTAGAGGTGCACTTAAAAATGTGTATTTCGAAAAATAACTCTTAAGAGGGTGAAATGGGGTATAAAAGTTTATATGGAAAACTTTTCTTGCGTGTATCAACTTGAAAATCGGTATAAGTATTCTCAAAAACAAATTATAAAACACATTTTTAAGGCTTTTTTAAAACCCCCCTCGTAGGACTAGCTTGTTCGCCATCGGTGTCACTTTCCGAATCTTCGTTGTCCCCATTTGGATTTTCTTGAGCGAGTTCCAGGATTCTCGACATCCTGATAATATCGCGACTTACGATTGGTTGCCGATAATGCTCGCGATGGATTTTCTCGGCATGCCCAATGAATTGCGCGACATCAGCGACCTCGTTTTCCGTCAAGTTGAGATTAATGCACGTCGTTGCGATATGTTTCCGCAATGTCGTTCCCGTTAATTGATGAGGAAATGGAACGCCAGATTCATTAGCGAATTTTCTCATGAGGACACATGCCCTCAGATACTTATACCGATTTTTATAGGTACTGGCAATTCCGAACACAAACGGATTACTTTTACTGACGCCAGCTTCTTCTCGGTGCATCAAAATCACCTGTAGGCAACGGTTGAAGCCGGCTGACAATAGAACGGGAACTGTTCGATTCAATTTTCCGAGAATCGTGAACGCACATAATTTTCGGCGATTTCTTGACTTTTCGTGGACATATTGTTCAGTTCTTCGCCAGTGATGCATTCATAGTTTTTGATATCTTCGATTGATACCCTTTCTATTTCGCCAGCTCGACGACGATTAAAGAGTTGGATGGAGGTCAGGGTAGACTTTGCAAGTTTCATCCACGCACCGTTATCAAATTTTTATTTAATACACCCAACGCATTTTCTCTCTCTTCGTTCAGGTATTTATGCAGTTTCTCTGTATCTGCTATTGATGGAAGTACAATTTTTTTTGTTCCTTCTGTAGCGTCTGGGACTCCTCAACGCCTTTGTTGATCGCCGTGCCGATGTCCACTTCCAGAAGCTTCAAGAAATGCTCGACTCGAGTTTTCAGCTGACGATCCTCTTGCTTTACACAATCGAAAATAAAGCAGTTTCCTGTCTTTTTTAGGATGGATCCAGTTGCGTACGCAGTTGACGAAGAAGTATATTTTTTCCTTCTCTCATCGTACCCAGCGACCTTCCGAATTGCTAAGATTGATTCATCATACAACCTCGGCTGATAAATTGATGCCAAATCAGTGACATCCGCGTACAGCGTTTTAATGGCTTGTAAAAATCGACCCAACAGACGCAAATCCGCCCGAATCATATCAAGCTGGTGTTCAAGGCCGCCGTACTTCGCACAAAGTTTATTCCCGTAAAGGATTATGAGCCGATCGTACCGGACAAGACGGCTTACGTTATCCTCTCGTAACACAGGGAAGATGTCGATTCTCAATATGTCGCACGCCTCTTGGTGAATCCGGCCCAATATTTTTCGACTTCGCACCAGTAGCATTCGGTTTTTGTTGCCGTCGAAGGCAAAGCAGCGCTTGGCATGGTGTCGGATATTATTCCTCGAAATAAAACCTTTACCGTTTTGACACACCATGAAGTGCAAAGCAGGTCGTGGTGTATTTGCACTCGGTCTTCCACACACCAAAAGTTCTCCATCATTCACCGTGTTGTTCGTGTTGTAATCAAACATACATTTTTTTCGGATCAAGTCGATAATTTTTAGTCTTTCTGGATTTTTTTTTTGAAGAAAAGCGAACTTTTTCACTTCATCCACATCTTTGTGTTTTTTTCCAGGTGATGTACGAATTTGGTCTGCATTTTTTGCAAAACATGCAAAATGACTTCCTATCGGCAGCTTTCTTTCCCGCTGCCGGGCGAACGAACATTCGGCATCGTCACGCGTCGACTTTCCTTTTTGGTTGATATTTAGTGAATCCTCCTGGGACGAACACCCAGACAAACTTTGATTTGTATTCTTCTGGCTACTGACGTTTGCTTATTCGTCGACAATACTTTGGCCTGGGTTATCACTGCAGTCGTTTTTTGATGGTTGGTAATCGCTATCATCTTCATCGTCTGTATCGGGATCGGCTACAAAAAAAATCAGACAATAGATACTATGTATAGTATAATTTTCACAGAAATATTTTATCACTATAAATACCATAGCAATCTTCTTCCGGTGGATCTTGGAGACTGTATAATTGCGGTATAACAATTTCGTTTTGATCGTCAATACTGAGTATTCGCTGGGCATTTTCTTCGAATATATCTAGCGAAATAGCATAAGTGGCGTCATTTTGGCTTTCTTCATTTGCATCGGTGGTCTGGTTTTGTAAGTCAACTATAATATACGCATTTTTAAATACTTTTGACTTTATAATTAGTCCTTTTTCTACTTAATAGTTAGTTAAAAGACTTTATAATTAGTCAATTGGGACTTCCGGTTGGGCAAGGACTGGGTCAGCACGCGTTTTGAGTCGATCGGTAGTCTATCGATTATCATGAGTGTAGAAAAGTGACGAGCAGAAAAAAGCGGAGAGGTAAGAAAAGAGAGGTGCAGGAATCACTTGGAGTTAATAGGAAGTATGATTTCTGTGGTGAAAAAAGTGAGCAGTGTAGAAGAAGGGAAGCCGCATGGCGAGGAGGTTGTGTGTGATGAGGGGGAGAGCAAAAGTAAACGGAAGTGGGGAGGAACAGCAGCGCCGCGGTGTGATGCAGAATCCATTGGGTGCGGTTGGGATGGCAGGTCCGTGTCTAGAGAGAGCGAAAAGAAAAAGTGGGCGCCCATAGTTGAAGAAAAACGGCGATGGAAATAGAGATGTGAGAGAATTTTTTGAAGTCAGGGTGGTGACAGAGACGATGGAGGTGTTACGCTTGCCGCCGCAAGCAACGGTAGATTCGGATAATGGGAGCATCACAGAAGGAGAAATGAGTGAAAATAGTGACAGGGATGAGAACGAGGAGAACACGCAAAAAAGTCATGATGTGTGGGAAAAGTGCATCGAATAAAGTAAAAGGGGCGGGGCATCGCTCGAAAGATGGAAATTACGCCAATCAGGCGGTGGGCGACCGAGATATGGAACATGGAAGAGAGAATTAAGGAAAGCGTGATGGAAAGCATACGGGAGGCAACGGAGGAGTTAAAGAGGAAAATAACGCCGCTGCCCTACAGGTGTGAGCAACTGAACAGGATAATACGGGAATTAGTAGGGGAGCAGAACAGTGGAGATGCAAGTGGTACAGAGAGGAAGTACAATGGAAAGAGGAAAAGCAAGTGCGAGTGCGTGAAGCAGAGGAACGGAAAAACAAATGGGAACGGCTCGCTCAGAAAGCAACGAGAGAGAAGGAAGGTGAAAATAAAAAGCTGAGTGAGGAGGTTATGGATGAAGCCGGCAGGGTACATATCAAAGAAAATAGGGGCGACCATGAGAGAGGGGAAGGCAGCGAAGAAGAAATAAGAAAGCGGATTTTACAATGGACCCCGAGGCATCTATCAGATCTGATGTTAAGGGAAGAGCTGAATAAAACAGCGGAAAGGAGCAGACAGATTTGCGTCACAAGTTCGGGCGAAGCAAGAAGGAAATCAAGGAATGAGATACTTAAGGTGATCGAAGAAAGGTGCAATGTGAGCATAAATGACAACACGGAAGAAGTTTACGAGAACAACTGACGAATCTTTATGAAATTCCGGAGGTTGGCAGACAAGAAACAGCTGATGAAAAGGAAAGGAGAATTGAAAGGAACGGATATTTGGCTAGAGGATAGCCTGACAAGGAGATAAAGGGAGATACAAAGATGGCTGAGAGACGTAGCCGTTTTGGATAGAAGATGAGGTTGGGAGGTGGAAATCTTCTATATATATATAAAAGCGAAATACTACTGATTGGCGGACTGATTGATTAATCACGAAATCTTAGAAACGATTATATAAAGCCTACAAACTCGAAATTTGGCACGTAAGTTCTTCATAAGGTGTAAACGTCCGCTAAGAATGATTTTTACAAAAGGGGAAAATTAAGAGCGGTAAAAGTTTGTATGGAAAATTGTATTCCTTGCGTGTATGGACTTGAAACTTGGAACATATATTCCTTAGAAGGTATAGGGGTGCACTGAGAAAGAATTTTTCGAAAATCCACTCTTACAGGGGTGAAATGGGGTGTAAAAGTTTGTTTGGAAATTTATATTCCTTGCGTGTATCAATTTGAAACGTGGAACATATGTTCCTTAGAAGGTGTAAAAGTGCACTAAGAAACAATTTTTCGAAAATCCACTCTTCAGCGAGTAAAATAGGGTGTAAAAGTTTGTATGGAAAATGCTATTCTTTGTGTGGATCAACTTAAAACTCGGTATAAATATTCTTCAAAACAATCAATCAAACGAATATTTTAGGATTTTTTAAAACCTCTAATGCCCAGTGCTACTTCTGATAAAGTTTCTATGAGCCAAATTTTACGCGGGTGGAAGGTAGTAAAGTATATGAGAATAAGCATTGGGCGAGAGTAGTGGAAATGGAACGAGGGCAGAGCGGATATAGAGGCATTTCGAAACAATAAGCCCTTCCGTTAAAGAGAAAGAGAGATGGCGCGATGAAGAACAGAAGAGCGAGGAAGATATGGATAGTACGGAGAGGAAGGAAACCAAGATGGACGACAAAAAAACGGCAAGAAAGAAGAAACTAAAATAATCATGTAGAATGTAGTAGGCATATACAAGATAGGGGAAACTTGGGAATTTTAAAAGAGATTTGATGTAGGAATATTGCAAGAAACGGGGCTAGAAGGAAAATATAAGGGTAAAGCGTGGAAACATATAAGTAAGAAGTATAAATTGTTTTTCAATGCGGCGAAAAGAAAAAGAAACGCAAAAAAGGCAAGAACAAAGGGGGGGACAGGCGATTGGAATAAGAAAGGATATGAGTGAAAAATGGAAAATAGATGAATGGGAATTCGATGTATGCTTGTGTCAAAAAGGAAATGAAAAAAAGAATAGCGATAATTATGGTATACGACAAATGAAAAAAGTCGAGAGGTATATAAACGAAAAGATAGAAGTGTCGGACGGGAAAAAAATGTATTATTGATAGTGGGAAATTTGAATGCAAGAATTGGCAAAGAATAAGCAATGAATGAGAGAACATTCAGTGAGGAGAGGAGCCAGTGGAGAAGCTCACAAGACAAAAAGTTAATAAAGAAGGGCGAAGGTTATTAACGCTATGTGAAGACATGGGATCGAAGGTGCTGAATGGTAGGACACAAGGGGATGAACGTTTGCAGGAGGGAGTGATGTGTTATGGGTCTTTTCTGGATTTGGTGATCGTGCTAGACAGCGGAAGACAGGACGAAATTAGATGGTTAAAGGTAAACATACGAAGGGAGTCAGACCTCCTGTCCGTCGCATTTGCCATAGAAAAGAAGAGAAAGGAAAGAGAGAAGATTCAAGAGAATGATTTGTTTGAGCAAAGTGATGAAAGGATTGGGTGGAAGGAGGAGAGAGCGGAGAAGTTTCGGGAGGAGTGGGAAAGATTGGAGCAATAAATGAGAGGACCTTGAAATGGGAGGATTGTAAGAAAAAAATATATGTAGCAGCAGGAGGAGCAGGAATGAAGAATAAGAGGAGGACAAAAAATCGAAATAAAAATGTAACCAAAAATGGTTCAACGAAACATGTAAGAAATAGAGGAGGAGGATGTGGCAAGCATTAAAAAGCTTCGTCCAGGAAAGAGACAGAAAGAATAAAAAGGTTCTTGGAGAAGAAAGAAAAAAAGTTCAGAAAAATAAATAAGGAAGCAAAGGAAGAATAGCAAATGAAAATTTGGGAGGGAGCGAGCAAAACAAGAGATATGGCAGGATGGTCGGAAGCTTTTAACAAGTTCAGAGTAAAATATAGAGGAAAGGTAGCGGAAAACATATCGGGTAAATAATGGATTGGTCATATTAAAAACCTGTTGAATGAAGATGAAGGTGAAAAGGGGAGAGATGAGAGGGTAATAGAACCAGCGAGAGAGCAGGAAGAGATAGACAGGTGGGTGGAAGAAGAACGGGTAGTACGAGAATTGGAAGATGAATTCAGCAAAAAAGAAATGGGAGACGCACTGAAAAAGATGGCAAACGGAAAGGCGCCAGGGGAGGATAGATTAACGGTAGAGTTTCTGAAAGCCGCGATGGAAAGGCAAAGAGAAGGAATAAGACGGGCAATTGACAGAATATGAAGGAAAGCAGATTTGCCGATAGGATGGGAGATAGCTAGAATAGTACCGATTTACAAGAATGGGGAAAAAAATAAGGCGTAAAACTACAGAGGCATGGCTCTATTAGATATAGGCTACAAGATACTAACGAAAATGATGGCACCACGATTGAGTAAATGGGCGGAAAAAACGCAAAATTAAGGGAAAGCCAGGCTGGCTTTAGAGAAAAGAGAGGGACAAGAGATTTGTGCTAAGTGGGCTGATTAATAATAGGCTAAAATATAGGGGAAGGAACCTGTACGTTGCATTTAAAGATTTTAGGGCCGTTTCTGACAAAGTGAATAGAAAAAAATTAATGAAAAAACTAAGGAAAATCGGAATTGGAGGAAAAATGCTCGACATGATACAAAAGATATACAGGGAATCATGGCGAAAGTGCTATTAATTGGAAAGGTAACAGAGAAATTTGAAACAGGACAAGGAGTTAGGTAAGGGTGTGCCCTAAACGCGTTACTGTTTGATTCTTATATTGGCGATATGGAGGCAAGATGGAGAAGAAAAAAGAAGGGAGGAATGGTAATAGAAAAAGAGCAAATATATGCAATAAAATAAGCGGACGATGTTGCAATAGTGGCGGAAGAAAAAATTGTGTCGGTCCATAAATAATGAAATCAGTATTTTGTGAGTACTTTTAATAAAAATTATTGTTCTACAAACTTTCTGAAAAATGAAAGGGCTGTTTAAACTTTCAAAAAATTGACCCATGAATCTATCATTTATCAACAACAATATTTTATGAATACCGATGATAACATCTTACTTACAACTTTTTTTTAATGGTATCGAAAATAGAACAGATAGATCCGTATCAAATTTCAAACCAGTAGCCTTATTCTTTATTTTTATAAAACAGCAAACACCATAATTTATATTGAAAGTACTCACAAAATACTGATTTCATTACTCGTTTCAACGTTTTAAACTGAATAAACGTTCAGTTTAAAACGTTGAAATTGGATAAGCCCTTCTAGAAACGCTTATCCCCAAAACCTCAGAAGAGGAAATGTTGAGATTAAGAATTTCAATAATATAGTACCCGTTTCATTGCGTCTTTCTTCGATTGGCGGGGTAAAAAATACAGGCTTCTGAAGACCTTGGTTAAAATCGGCCTGGTCGACCGTTAGATTGAATGTTTCAACGGTTTCTGTCATTTTTATCCGTTCGCCTGATTCCGCC
This sequence comes from Ophion ventricosus, assembly GCA_963932345.1. Taxonomy (NCBI): domain Eukaryota; kingdom Metazoa; phylum Arthropoda; class Insecta; order Hymenoptera; family Ichneumonidae; genus Ophion; species Ophion ventricosus. The sequence goes on along the minus strand of OZ010711.1, from coordinate 289,079 downwards.
GAAAGTGCAGATGCAGAGAATGAATCAGAGAAAGTTTTTGGGATGATCTTGTCTAGTAGACTCATCAGCATCGGGTTTGTATTTGTCGATGAGCTGGAAAAATCCGCTTCGTTCTTGCATATCGTATACGTATCAGCTGTACCGTTGATATCGGAGCTTTCGGCAGATGGCAGTTTGTTTTTGTGAAGGCTCTGGGTTTTCGCTCGTGACACTTTGTTCGTCGTTTTGCAGTTCGAATATCGCGCTTTTTTCATTTTTTATTTTCTCAAGGACGTTTTTGTCACCTACCGATTACACCAAAATTACCAATATTATTATTTTTCAGTCAAATGACAAGGATCTATATTCAAATAAGCACTCGTAAAAGAAATATTAGTCCTTGGTAGCGTTTTTATTTTATTGTAATACCTTGATGACCGAGGGCCGCCCAGTAAAGAGGGAGTGAAGGCATAACGAAAATCCAACGTTTTATTTTCGTATATTAAAATGAGACAAAGATGCAAATATTTTGTGATTGGTAAATTACTAGCCAGAAAAAATCAATTTCATTATTGAACAGCCTTAATAAGTTTTCGCGCCGTCCAGATCTCCCGTTCCCCAAAGCCACCAGTTACCCTATATGGTCAAAATCCTTAGGCCATGCCAATATTAAAAAGTATATGAGGCATTCCACGCCATTTCACCTAGCCCGTGATCCCGACCATTTTCGATTTTCCTGATTTTGTTTATTTTATAAAATGGAATGGAAGAGAACAATATTCAAGTATTTACGCGTAAAAGATATGGATCGGCTGTTGTCGAGACTTATTTCAATGCATATAATGGTGCTTATGGGGTCTGATCAACGGAAAGACTTTTACATTTCAAAAAGTCCCAACAACGACCAAACCGTTTCTTTAGCCAGATGTTCTGGTTTGCTTAGAGACGCAGGCACATTCATCGACAGGTGAGAAAACCAGGCGAGTATCATATTTTAATATAATTATTGTGTTTTATTTTTAAAAAGTCCACATAGTGATTAGTACGTTTTCTGCATTTGCATTTCTGATCAGCTTTCTCAATTAATAATAGTTTATCTCATACTATTACAAGAGTAAGAGTATTTGTATTTTTATCAATTTCAATTTGAAAATATATCCAAGGATTGCGAAAGCCGTCTTTTGTAAAGTCACTTTATAAAGTTCTTTGTTTGATCGGTCCCCGTAACTACCATGGCGTGTATTTGCACAAATCCCGACAAACGTCGATTCATTTTTTTTTCGGGCAAATACCATAATTATTGTATACTATTTTTGTCAAAGTTTACATAATGATAATGAATACATTACTTTTTCTTAATTTGTTTGTTGGATAAATTTTCTTAATGAATATCAGTTTATCTTATACTATTAAAGAAGTAGGGCCCGTATACTCTTATGTTTTTAATCTTCATCGTCAAAATTACTTACGATAGGATAGTTTAATATGCGAGTAATGAATAATGCAGAATCTATAATTTTAATAATGTTTTTTCTTTCACAATGACATTTCCAATAATAATTATCTACCCTCAAAATTGAATCATCGAAAAAATTTGTAAAAATTATCATTTATATTGGACCACGTATTTTTTGCTTCGAAAGTGAAGAAACTATTTTTTTATACAGATTATTGCCATTTTTTTCAACAAATTCTCTAAAATAGAGTAACCCATTGTATGATTTTTGAGACTAGTCTGATCGTAGGTCCATTTTTCCTTCTATTTTTTTCGAACGAATCACTTTTTTTAGAGAATATGTTTATGATTTTAATCTCCAATAATACTAATAATGAAACGGTTTATTTTTTATTTGTGCTGAAACTCACGAAAAAGATTTTTTGTGCAAAATTAATTTTTTGTTTACTAATAATAATATTCATCAATACTAGTACGACAATTTTTAATCGGATCAAATAGTCATGACAATTCTAGTTTCTATCCTTTGCTTAAATAAAATTAACTAAATTAAGAATCATATGGGAATACGTGTATTTAAAGAAGAGTGAATTTATGATATATATATATATATATATATGAACTTTATCGAGTACCCGACGATACTCGAGTATATTCGGGTAACCATCGCCTAGCGGTTTACTCGTCTCACATCGGGTACTCGATAAGCCGTGCTGCCAGAACAAAATTTCAAATTTCGTTTCATAGTAGATAGCGCCACGAAAACATACGAAATAGACTCCAGCTCTATCCTTGTTCTCCTTGTCTCTATCCTTGAAGGATATGTTCTCTATCCTTCGCCGATAGGTTGGAGATCATAAGAAATAAAAATAATCAATTTAATAATTTTAATATTCATATCCATATTAATTCAATATTTTAATATCAAATGTAAGTATTAAGTGTACAAAAAAGTTTTTTGTTTTCTTGTAATGAAAAGTTTTTCCGATAGTTCATATTTATTTAAAGATTAAAGATTATAAACAATCAATCGCTTATCACTCGATTCTGAAGATTTCGTGATTGACATTATTAAATTATTAAGTGAAACAAGAAGAACAATAAATAAAGAGACGTTTACGAGTGCTCGCTTGTTCAGCAACATAACGATTGCCACAACAAATCGAAAAAGCCGAATAGTTCGTGCATGAGAACAGACAAAACTATAAGAGCGGTGCGGCAATGCGTGGAGACAAGTGGCGAGAGTGAAACTCTCTCTCTCTCTCTCTCTCTCTCTCTCTTTCTCTCTCTCTCTCTCTCTCT